>JACEFZ010023463.1:365000-446923 GCA_014155875.1 Cepaea nemoralis
GTATTCTGCCTCTTTGAAAGTAATGCATTCGTTTGTTTGTTTTGTTGTTTTTTGTTTTGATTTGTTTAGTGCAGTGGTTCTCAACCGGTGGGGAATTCCCCCCTCCCCAGGGGGGAATTTTAGGGTTTCCGGGGGGGGGGGGGGGGAAATGAAGACCATTTCAAGATCGCGTTAATACAATAACCGATTACTTGATATTGTTTTTCCCTACATACTTTACAGTTATGTACGTCTCATCCTTCTAAAACTCATTTTATAAAGTAAGTAGACCCACAAATCACGTTTTATGTGGATGTCTAGACTAGTTTTAGTATATGCTATTACATTTACCTTCCATGTTTACATATACTGTGTAGGGGTGGGGGGATTTTTAGGTAGGAAATATTAAAAAGGGGGGGGGGAATGATGACGTTCTGAAAATATGGTGAAGGGGGGCACGGGCCAAATTTTTGATAGGAAGGGGGGGAATGACGTTCTGAAAATATGGTGAAGGGGGACACGAGCCAAAAAAGGTTGAGAACCACTGGTTAGTGGGTATACCCAGTGCCATCCTCTTGGACATCTGATGTAAAACATTCTTGAAATGAGAGAGTTAATCAAGTATTATTATCATCATCATTGGTTGATTTGAGTGTCACTTTTCAACAAGCTCGAACAGCCATGTTTACAACTGAGGCGATTATCAAAAGTTACTATAGTAGATGCCTCTACCTATACTTTATATGTAAGAAGGAAAGTGCTAAAATGTTACAGAGTCCGTTCCACTGTTTGGCAGAGAATCTTGGAATGTGAATGAATAAATTAGGAAGAGCTCGGAAGCAACGGAGATATGATTTCTGAGAAGAATGTTGCGAATACCTTGGACTGCCGGAGTAACTAATCACGAGTATCCGGAAGAGGTTAATGACAGTAGGGCATTATATATACAGACACGAAAGAAACAATGTTTTTTGGTCAGGTTATGAGAAGAGAGGCACATGAAAACATCGTGACCACTGGAAAAATCAGCAGTAGAAGAGGCAGAGGGAGACGTAATGAAATACTGGGTAAACTGAGACAGTGGCATGGCGGATTATCATCGGCAGAATTCATCCAGAACACTGAGGACTAAGATCTGTGGGGACACATGAACGCAGAAGCCACCCCACCCTATGTTTTTAAAACTGTTATACCATTCAAAACTGTGCGTTTACAAGGTGCATTGCGTGTTTTCCTTTCCAATTTGGAATACAACAAACACATGCATATACACATATGATCATATTACATGCTGAAATTACCCACACATCTTGATGATGACGGAGTGATCATCTGCTCTCATGCATGCTAAAATCTTTCAATAGAAATTACTCTTATTTCATACTCCAAGTATTCTCATTCACACCTAGTTTTATTTTCTACCGGATGTAAACAAGTTAACGATATCACTGATTGGATCATACATTACACATTGCAACAAGCGTCCCATTTCACAAGGTAAATTGAAAACAGTTATGCGTGGCGTTTGCGAGCAAGAGAAAGAAAAACGGATATAATGACGGAATAATACACGATACAAGCATGTAGGGATATGGGGCACAGACTTACGGTGAGCAGATGTGTTGTTGAGAATAGGAGACAGTGGCGGGAATGATCAGGCGACTTCAGCATCAGATGTCAGACTAATTGACCTAATAAATTTATAAAGGCGCGAATATTCGAGCAGGGATAAAAGCAAAGCTAGCTACCACATTAGGCTTTTCTGGAAAGTTTTATAGTTGTTATTACTAATTCAGTTCCAAGCAAAAAGTAGGATTTGACCAAACATGATAAACAATCAAATGAACAAGTATTATAATGTAAAGTTCCGTTCTCTGAGCACTGAAATTGCGTAAGATAACTCGAAACAAAACAGATAACACGATGAACATAGTATTGCGATATATCGTCCTTCTGTTCAAATGGCAGGTCACAAATTCGGCGATAGATTATCCGTCGGCACTGAATCAGTCAAAGGCGATTGTTCTATTTATCGATTTCACGTATTTTGTATGATTTCTTTCCGAGTTTCTAAGCTGTTTCTGTCCCAAGCAACTGTTACATTTAAAAAAAATTACAATTCAAGCCACTGGAACTTAAAGAAATCGTGGTTTCGGAGTCGGACTGAAGAGGTTAACATGACTACAGGAAACTGAAACATTCAAAGTAGCAACTTGAATATAAGTAACAAGTGGCTTTGATTGAAAATATCATGAAAATATGAAGTGTTTGCTCATGTTCCTAGTATCTTATCATCTTATGACGAGATGATTGGTACACAACGAAGCCTCATTAACTGTAATCTCTTACCAATATACTTCTCTCCATTGATGGAAAACTGGATCTGGAAAGCATCTCCAGGCCTGGTGATACAAAGAAATCAGATCAGTCTGTTTGCGATAATATGATGACATCGAAAATAGGACTTCAGATTTTGGCTTTAGTCTACTTCATTGAGACATTTTGGTGACTTGTGATTGTGACATTTCTGTCGTTTAGCTCAAGTATTCTTGTTATTCCACTGTTTGTGTTCTTGATAAGGTCTTAGGTCGAAACGTTCATTTAGATCTGCTTATGTGTGAGTGTTTTATTTTTAAATCGAGTTTCAGTCATATTTTGAGTTTAATCGTTTACATTGAAAGCATATCTTAATTCTTATGATTCTTCCTTGCCTGCAAAGTTCCTCTTTTCACTTCTCTTTATTCTCCGTGATAATTCTAAAAGGGTTCACATACGTACAGAGAGCCTATGGTCTAATGGCAAAATAATTATCTTCATTGCACCAGGTTTTATACCATTCAGCTCGATCTCTTTCCGCTGTGCTGCATGAAAGCATATCTTAATTCTTATGATTCTTCCTTGACTGCAAAGTTCCCTTTTCACATCTTTTTATTCTCCGTGATAATTCTTAAAGGGTTCACATACGTACAGAGAGCCTATGGTCTAATGGCAAATGATTATCTTCATTGCACCAGGTTTTATACCATTCAGCTCGATCTCTTTCCGCTGTGCTGCATGACGAAAGCATCGTACAGAGCACACATAAGGTAGCTCCAGCGAAGACCTCCAGGGTTAAATCGCTAGTTGGTAAACATATTGATTTCGGTACTTCACACGTTTACGATATCGACTCGTCCTTCATATGTTTCTGATATCGACTCGTCCTCGTAAATTGAGAGATTGATTGCTATGCAGCTGGCATGATTGTTGATGTGTCAGTGTCCATGCTAGTTGACAACATAAAATTTACACAATCGTCATTTAAAAATGGACACAATTTTGCATACATCTGAACCTAAGTTTTTAGAAAGTTGGACACTTGCATAACAATTGGCACAATTTTGTAAACAGCTAGGCACAGATTTTGAATAAAACTACACAATTTTGTATATAACAAGACGCAATTTTTTTATACAGCTGTTCATAATTTTGTATAAAACTGTACACACAATAAGACACAATTTTGTATACAACATTTCACAATTTTGTATAAAACGGTACAATTTTGCAGATAACTGGACATAACGTTTGCATAATACTGGGCACAATTCTATGAGACAATGTTTGAAAAGACAATACTGAACACAACGAGAACAACATGGCAGCCAACCCTTCACCAGCCAGGCATCTCCCTGATGGCAACCACACATGCCAACTTATGCCAGGAAACAAGTGAACTAACCTCATCCCGCCTCATAATACCGAGACCTAGAACAAGAGAAAGTATATCACCTCATTTCCTTATAGCAGAGTCTGCCATTCTTGTCTGCTCTGTGTGTTTGGTCTGTAGCAGACATAGGCGGGCGACCAAGACTCTCCAATGCGTACTATTGTTTGATATTTAGAAGACACTGGTGTTGTTTATTCTATTAGTAGTTGCCCAGCTGTTTAAGCTTTCAGTTTACATCTTCCTCTGTCTTTCTCCGTCTCTTTCGTCTAGTATTTTCTGACATCAGACTAATGTCTCTATTCCCTTCTTATGTTGATATTAAAGTAAAATAAATTACCCTTCTCCACGTCCCTTCTCCATGGGTATATGGTGTTAACTCCATATATTTAGAGACCAGGCGGAACTTAATAGAGGATGTGGGCAATATAACACCGGCCTTCTTTACTTTCCAAGACATTTCCTGGTGCTACTTTATGCTGTTTCTATCTGGGAGTACCAGTTAAATGTTCACACAAACTAGTCGCCTCAACGAGGATTTCAGCCCTGATCACAGGAAAACATGCTAACCATTGCGCCACCGACAGATTCACTTCTATTGATATACTCCATTCATTTCATTTTTCTTGCTTCAGTGGCTTCAATAAGTGGTCTTGTGACACTTGGTGCTGTCAGCACAAACTTAGATGAGTTTCTATTCAGCCCATAATATTTTAAATATCTTTCTCAAATAACAACATTACCGCTGACTTCGGTATGCTCCATACATTTCCTATATTTGTTCTCAGTGGTCTTGTGACACTTGCGGCTCTCACCACATCAGTGCTGCGTTTCTTCTCTGTCCATATTTATAATGTACTAGCTGACCCGGCCCGGCTTCGCCCAGGCCCTGGCGGAGATCTATCTATCTAACTATCTAACTATCTATCTATCTATCTATCTATCTAACTATCTATCTATCTATCTATCTATCTATCTATCTATCTATCTATCTATCTATCTATCTATCTATCTATCTATCTATCCATCCATCTATCTATCTATCTATCTATCTATCTATCTATCTATCTATCTATCTATCTATCTATCTATCTGTCTGTCTGTCTGCCTGCCTGCCTGCCTGCCTGCCTGCCTGCCTGTCTGTCTGCCTGCCTGTCTGTCTGTTGTCTGTCTGTCTGTCTATCTATCTATCTATCTATCTATCTATCTATCTATCTATCTATCTATCTGTCTGTCTGTCTGTCTGTCTGTCTGCCTGCCTGCCTGCCTGCCTGCCTGTGTGTCTGTCTGTCTGTCTGTTGTCTGTCTGTCTGTCTATCTATCTATCTATCTATCTATCTATCTATCTATCTATCTATCTATCTATCTATCTATCTATCTATCTATCTATCTATCTATCTATCTATCTATCTATCTATCTATCTATCTAAGGACAGGAGAGGATTGTAAGATTATTTACTCTGGGGGAGAAGAACATCAAAGAGGTGTAGCCATTATCTTAGATAAGCAAACATCAAATTCTGTCAAAGGATATCGGGCTGTGTCAGACAGAGTTCTATTAGTAAAATTAAACGGAAGACCTTTTAAAATAAATGTCATTCAAGTATATGCTCCAACAAGTGGATGCAGTGAAGAAAGCATAGAGGAATTTTATAATGACATGGAGTCTGCTTTGAAGAACTGCAAAACATCAGAAATAAATATCATAATGGGTGATTTCAACGCAAAAATAGGACAGCAAGGCGATGGATGCAGTGTAGGCAACCATGGTTTGGGAGAGAGAAATGAAAGAGGATACAGACTTGTAGAATGGGCAAAAGAACAAGAAATGGTTGTAGGAAACACCTGGTTTAAACAGCATCCTAGAAGATTATGGACATGGAGGAGTCCAGACAGCAGGATTAAAAACCAGATAGATTACATCCTGATTAGCAAAAGGTTTCGAAATGCGTTAACAGTCGTAAAAACAGTTCCAAATGCAGACTGTTACAGTGATCACAGATTAATTACAGGCACATTGAGGGTAAAGTTAAAGAAAGTCAAGTATACAGCATAAACCATAAATATGACTTGTGCAAATTGAAAACTGACAAAGAAATGCAAGATAATTTTAACATAGAAGTAAAGGACAAATTTGATATATTGTCTTATCTAGAGATCCTATTTCAAGATGTAGATGATCAGTGGGAAATGATGAAGAATTCAATCAGTTGTGCAGCAGAAAAAACTATTCCAAAAGTAAAGAAAGTGGGCCGTAAGACATGGATGACTGAAGAAATTTTACAACTAATGGAAACAAGAAGACAGAAAAAAAATAATCCTGCCAAATATGAAGAAATTCACAGAAAAGTGAGAACCTTATGTAAGAAAGCAAAAGAAACATGGTTTGAGAAAAATTTCAGAGAAATTGAAAAACAACACAACAGTAACAATGCGAAACTAATGCACAAAAGAATTCAGGAGCTTACTAATCAAAGAACACGTACATCAGCAGGCTGCCTAAAGACAAAAGATGGAAGAGTCATAATAGAAAAAGATAAGATATTACATGAATGGTCAGATTACGTAAAAAACCTTTATGACGATAACAGAGACGAACAGTATAATGTTCAAAATAATAATGAAGGACCAGCAATTTTGAAGATGGAAGTTCAGATTGCGCTTAACCATATGAAATCTGGCAAGTCCCCCGGTTCAGACAGCGTCACAACAGAAATGATTAATGCTTTAGAAGAATATGGAATAGATAAAGTTACCGGTCTGCTTAATACAATATATGATACTGGAAATATACCTCAGGAGTTATGTAATTCTGTATTTATTGCAATCCCAAAGAAATCAGGAGCCTTGGAATGTGATCAACATCGAACAATTAGTATAATGAGTCACATCACGAAGATTTTGCTAAGAATTATCATGCAAAGAGTTAGGAGGAAAATACAACCTGAAATAGGAGAAGAACAATGTGGGTTTGTAGAAGGCAAGGGTACAGTAAATGCTGTGTATATACTGAGAACCATAATCGAACGTTCTATAGAAGTAAACAAAGATCTACACCTTAGCTTTATTGACTACACAAAGGCTTTTGATAAAGTGAGACATGTCAACATGATAAGGATGCTTGAAGATCTACAAATTGATGGAAAAGATCTTAGACTTGTAAAAAACATATATTGGAAACAACAAGCTGCCATAAGAATTGATAATGAAGTAAGCCAATATCAACCTATTAAGAGAGGTGTGAGACAGGGATGTGTAATGTCTCCAGATCTATTTTCACTGTACAGTGAAAGTATTTTCAGAAATATTGAAGACTAGCTGACCCGGCCCGGCGTCGCCCAGTCCCTGGTGGGGAGCATCTCATTTAATTCATATAAGTAGTCATATAAGTTCTCGTTCCCGTTACCGACTATCTGTCTGTCTGTCTGTCTGTCTGTCTGTCTGTCTGTCTGTTTGTCTATCTATCTATCTATCTATCTATCTATCTATCTATCTATCTATCTATCTCTGTCTGTCTGTCTGTCTGTCTGTCTGTCTGTCTGTCTGTCTAATAGACCCATCCCTCTGTCTCTCCCTCCGTCTATCCCTCCCTCCCTCCCTGTCTGTTTGTCTATCTATCTATCTATCTATCTATCTATCTATCTATCTATCTATCTATCTATCTATCTATCTGTCTGTCTGTCTGTCTGTCTGTCTGTCTGTCTGTCTGTCTGTCTGTCTGTCTGTCTGACCCGGCCCGGGTTCGCCCAGTCCCTGGTGTGGAGCATCTCATTTAATTCTGAGTAGGTAAGAATCCGCTCTGCCTTCAAAATGTTGACGTGAAGATTTTCTTCCTGCAGCTGCTTCTGTATTTGTTGATCAGTAAGCTCCATTTTTAGCCGCTTGAACCACCCATCTGACTGTGTTTGAATCAGTGTTTCTGATTCTGGTGTCTTGGTCCTCCTTCCTCTCACAAGTTTTTGTGTTCGTCTGTGGGTAGTCGTCGCTCTTCTTATTGGTAGTTTCATTGACTGTAGGTTCAGATACTTTATTACAGCTTGCATGCAGACTCTCCAAAGGCAGGTTCGTCTTCTTGATAGTCTGGTCGGTTTTCTAACTATGCATCTTGGAAGCTGCTTGTTTCTTTGTGCTATTACGACGTGCCATTTTCCCCCCGTATCAGGCTGCTTGAAATGTGTAAGGCGTCTTGGCTTGATAGCGCTGAGAAGTGCTGTCAAGCGAATCGTGTCGATATGATGGCGGAAAACACTAAAGATGCGATGATATTGTTCAACATCTTTTAGATAACTTCTTAAGTATAGAAAGATGAGTTACAATGTTATGCATTATGCATTATTTTTATGTAAACTTTGAAAATGCTTAAAGATTGTATCATTATTTATTATAACTCATATGCCGGTAAATAACTATAGACAAAGAGTTTATAAATCTTTGAAAACGACACAACAATATGACTATAAGTTATACAACAATGTTATTAAAAGTTATGCCCCTTGAAATAACTTTTTCTAGAGCTAAGTCCCTTCGCTATATATAAATTTTAATGAAAAATGAAAAATGAAATAATACTGAGTAAGCAGGCGATTTCACACTAAAATAATATCACAGTTGGCAGCTCTGGAATGAAAGGAAGACGTGTAGAAAATTTCATCTCAATCGGATGGGCCGTTAGCGAAAAAATAAAGGACATACATATTTACATACATTGCCTTTTATAGTATAGATATGGAAGGAATCAACATTGGGGGACGATGCATCAATAACATTAGATATGCAGATGATACAGTCTTGATTGCAGACAATGAACAGGACCTGCAAAATTTAGTAGATGCGATTGTTACCCACAGTGAACAACTAGGGTTAGAATTAAATTGTAAAAAGACACAGATTATGGTCGTCACTAGGAAGAACGAAATACCACAATGTAATATACAAGTAAATGGGAATATTCTTCAACAAGTGAATAGGTACAATTATCTCGGAACAGTAATAACATCTGATGGAAGATGCCTTGAAGAGGTTAGAACAAGAATCGCCATGGCAAAAGTAGCCTTTAGCAAGATGAAAAACATACTGACCAATAAAAAGATGTCAATTGAAACGAGAAAAAGAGTGTTGAGATGCTACATAGAACCTGTACTTTTATATGGATGTGAAGCTTGGACAATGAGCAGTCAGGCTGAAAAACATCTGATGGCTGTAGAGATGTGGTTTCTGAGGAAAATGTAAAGAATACCATGGACAGCCAGAAATACCAATGAACAAGTTCTTCAAGAAACAAATGAAGATCGTAAATTGATTAGAGAAATTAGACGTAGACAGTCAACATTTTTGGGCATGTTATGAGAAGAAATGGATTGGAGAACTTGGTGACGACTGGTAAGATCGAGGGGAACAGACAAAGGGGAAGACCTAGAAGCAAGTACCTGGATGGCTTGGCCTTGTGGCATGGTCGAGACAGAAACACGGAGCTGATCCACGACTCTGGTGATCGAGTGAGATGGCAGAACATGACCGCCCACGCTTACCGGCATGGCACATGATGGATGGATGGATGGATCTATCTATCTATCTATCTATCTATCTATCTATCTATCTATCTATCTATCTATCTATCTATCTGTCTGTCTGTCTGTCTGTCTGTCTGTCTGCTTGTCTATCTGTCTGTCTGACCCGGCCCGGCTTCGCCCAGCTCCTGGTGGGGAGCATCTCATTTAATTCATATAAGTAGTCATATAAGCTCCCGTTCCCGACTATCGGTCTATCTGTCTATCTGTCTGTCTGTCTATTTGGCTGTCTGTCTGTCTGTCTGTCCGACCCGGCCCGACTTCGCCCAGGCCCTGGTGGGGATCATCTCATTTAATTCATATAAATAGTCATATAAGCTCCCGTTCCCGTTCCCGACTATCTATCTGTCTGTCTGTCTGTCTGTCTGTCTGTCTGTCTGTCTGTCTATGTTCGGCCCGTTCCCGTTAAAAATATAGATAGAATAGAAGAATAGATAGATTGATAGTAGAAAATATGATTGCAAGAGATCTATCTAAAGTAAACTTACCAAGATATCACGAACAGCCAATAAATGGTGGGCGGTGGGTTGACTGCAGAGTACTGCAAACGATATGCAACTAACTTTCTCTCACAAAAAATTACTTTTTTTTTTAACAAACGAAAATCTTTCGCAGGCCCGTCCTACATTCTGCTTTTCTTCTCTATTTCCTCTCATGCATTCTTTCATTAAACATCTCTTATGAAGCAATTCTTTGACAACAAAAGAACAATAAGCATTAAAATGCATGAAAAGTAACACGGGCATCATAAATACCCAACGTGGGTGTAACGCGCCATACATATGAGAATGTTTTAAAAAAAAATTAATGTACTGTTGAAGAAAAATAAAAAGATGAGTTAGAAAATTTTCACTATTTAAATAGATGCATTATTTTTATGAATACTTTGAAAATGCCTTAAAGATTTTATCATTATTTATTATAACTCATATGCCTGTAAATAACTATAGTCAAAGAGTTTATAAATCTTTGAAAACAATGCAACAATCTATATATAAAATATATAGCAATGATATTAAAAGTTATGCCCCTTGAAAGAACTTTTCTTAAGTTAAGTCCCCTCGCTATATATAAATGATAATGTAAATTTAAATATTAAATTTTAGTAAGTAAATAGCTGATTGCACACTAACAAACTATGACAGTTAGCTGCACTGGAATGAAAAGAATACATGTAGAAAATTTCATCTCCATCGGATGGACCGTTATCGAACGCATCAAATATATCCCTATACACATACATACATACATCGTCTTTTATATATATAGATGTGTGAGTAACTGTTTATGTGTTTGTGATTGTGAGTGGGTATACGTATGTGCATGCGAGGGAGTGTGTATTTGTGAGCTATTGAGTGGGTGTGTAACCGCGCCCAATTTCGTGACCCTTTGTGCATGTATATATGCGTTTATACATGTGTATGTGTGTGTGTGTGTGTGTCTTTACACCGAATACAATGCAATCCCTGTTCCGTCGCGATGGGGTTACGGACGCAGTTCGTGATCCCGCATACCCACGTTCGAAACACAACTGCACGCGATTTGGCAGCAGACCGCCTTGCGTTGGATTTTTTACTAATTAGTATGGGTGCCGGTCATTCAGAAAGCAATGGCAAACTACTGAACGTAAATTAGCAAAGAGATCACAACAGCAAAATATGCTAGGTGTTGACTGCTACGTCTTGTAAAGGATACGCAACGAACTAACTACCATGCAAGCAAAGAGGGTTTAACATGACGAAAAAAAGAATCAATTAAATTGCACCGGGTTTTATCTCATATAGCTCGATCTTTCTCGGCATAACAACTGACAGCCTGATGAAAGTGTTGCACAGAGTACGAACTCCGTAGCTCCGGCGACTTATCCCATGACCAAAACAAAATGTTAGTTGCATATCCTTTACAGGACGTTGCAGTCAACCCCAGCATATTTATGGCTGTTTATGATTTCTTGTCAAGTTTACATTCAGTGGTAAAGAAAGAAAGTAAAGAATAAAACAATGGTAGTCGGCTTACCTTGGTATCACCGCTTTAGACATGTTTTTTATATCAAGATTCCAACACAAGTAACCGAGACAAGTTACCGCATCAGTAACAACTGTCCCAAGGACACATAGTGCTGGGACTAACCTTATTTACCTTTCTCCAGATCAGTGGTTCTCAACCTTTTTTGGCCCATGTACTGCCTTCACCAACCGGTCTCCCTGGTCTAGGAGATACACTACTTTCTCCGTAATCCCGTATGCTTTCGTGAGTAGCGTGATGTGCGTGAGAATTGGTAGCGGTTCTGTCCGCGTCAGTAACTTACTGGGGTATGTGAGCCGGCCGCTCAGAAAGCTAATGGGAAACTACTGAGCGTAATCTTGCCAAGAAGTCAACAATCAGCTGAAAGATGCTGATGTTGACAGCGAATGCCTTTAAAGGATATGTGGGGGGAAAACACATTCACCGTATGTTCATAATGTTACCCCCACCCCCTTTTTCGTATTTCCTCCCTGTAAACCCCCTCCCTTTTATACAGTATACGTAAAAATAGAAGTAAATTTAATAACACATACTAGAAAAAGTCTAGACGTCTATATAAGACGTAATTGCGGGTATAATCTATATATATATAAGACAATGTATGTAGGGATGTATTTGATGCGTTCGATAACGTTCCATCAGATTGAGATGAAATTTTCTACATGTTTTCTTTTCATTCCCGTGTAGCGAACTGTCATAGTTTGTTAGTGTACAATCAGCTATTTACTTACTAAAATTTAATATTTTAATTTACATTATCATTTATATATAGCGAGGGGATTTAACTTAAGAAAAGTTATTTCAAGGGGCATAACTTTTAATATCATTGCTATATATTTTATATATAGATTGTGGCAATGTTTTCACAGGTTTATAAACTCTTTGTCTACAGTTATTTACAGGCATATGCGTTATAATAAATAATGATATAATCTTTAAGGCATTTTCAAAGTTTTCATAAAAGTAATGCATCTATTTAAATAGTGAAAATTTTATAACTCATCTTTTTGTGTTTAAAGAAGTTATCTACAGTCATGTAGGTGATTAAAACAGTTTTTATTAAAAATAATGGATGGTGTGTGGAAGGACATTCTTAAGTTAATTTTTTTTTGTTATATGAATTTAATGAGACACTCCCTGCCAGGAGCTGGGTGAAGCCGCACCGGGTCAGATAGATAGACAGACAGATAGACATATAGTCGGGAACTGGAGCTTATATGACTACTTATATGAATTAAATTAGATGCTCCCCACCAGAGGCTGGGCGAAGCCGGGCCGGGTCAGACAGACAGACAGACAGACAGACAATCGGGAACGGAAGCTTATATGACTACTTATACGAATTAAATGAGATTCTCCCCACCAGGGCCTGGGCGAAGTCGGGCCGTGTCGGACAGACAGATAGACAGACAGACAGATAGACAGACAGACAGATGGTCGGGAACGGGAGCTTATATGACTACTTATATGAATTAAATGAGATGCTCCCCACCAGGGACTGGGTGAAGCCGGGCCGGGTCAGACAGACAGACAGACAGACAGACAGACAGACAGACAGACAGACAGTCGGGAACGGGAGCTTATATGACTACTTATATGAATTAAATGAGATGCTCCCCACCAGGAGCTGGGCGAAGCTGGGCCGGGTCAGACAGACAGACAGACAGACAGACAGACAGACAGATAGACAGATAGACAGATAGATAGATAGATAGATAGATAGATAGATAGATAGATAGATAGATAGATAGATAGATAGATAGATAGATAGATAGATAGATACCCGCCAGGGCCTGGGCGAAGCCGGGCCGGGTCAGCTAGTTACGCTATAAAATGAATTTCAGAAGGGCGAGAAGTACAGAACCGTAAAATATGTAGGGGAAAAAAATAACAAGTAATCGGTTCTTGTATTAACGTAATCTTGAAATAATCTTAATTCCCCCCCCCCCCCTTGAAACTCTAAAATTCCCCAGTAGGGGGTAGGGGATTCCTCACCTGTTGAGAAACACTGCTCTAGACATTAGACTCGCCGCAAGAGCGGAGTGACAGCGCAGTTCTAGTATTACTGGCTGTGCTGTACTGCTGTAGCCGGCTGTGTGGGACTTCTTTCATGAAATCCGTTATTGACAGGAAAATGAGGCGGGTACATGTGTACGCATTTACGGCGCTAATGGAGATTAATAGAAACTTGTGTATACATCATCAGCATGTGCCTTGTAGACTGGCGTGGGTGACCATGCTACTCTATATTTTACTATCTCCAACAGCGTGCATCTGTCGTGAAATCAATGGGGAGAACCGCTGAGGCCACTAAGACAATTACATAAATAAATAAACACACATAGTATTATTTGGCGATCACAGAATTAGAACCGACCAATAATTTCTCTTCTTTAAATGTTTGTTCATATATACTCGACAACAGCATTACGGTCCGATGTGTTTGTGTGTTTGTTATTTGACCTATGCTGGTTTAATATAAATTATGAGACTATGGTGCTATCTCAATTATTACGAATTCTGTCCGTATTCCATAGTTGTTAGGTTCCATGTGTATGATAGACATGACCGATGAAGACACTTTTTTTTTGGAGTGTCTAGTTACTAGTAAGTCGTGCGTCGAAGTACACTTGTTCCTGCAGCGTCATTTGGAGGCGACATGTTCGATCCCTGTCGGTAACTATAGCTTTCAAATGTTATGTTGTCTAGTGCGTGTTCTAGTCTATATTTCCTTCATCTCCTTCTGTGAGCGCCAAATGTGTGTTTATTTATGTAATTGTGTCTGTCGTAGGCTGTTAACTTTTTCCGTGCTATGACAAAGGGCTGTCAAGAATCTTCTCTTGTTGTCTTCCTCTATATGTCTTTCCACCTTTCATTCCAGCTGTCTCTTTTCTAATGTTTATTTCTTCTTATAATGTAGCCAAAAAGAATAATGATTGCATCTTTTCCATGTTCAGAAATCATGATCAACATCATCATCACCTTCTCGGCATTAAAACCGGCTGTCATGAGTCTCTATAACCCACTGGTACTGACCACAATGTCCATCAAGTTATTAAATGTATAAGACCCATTTACGTGCCTTTTAGTTAGTTGCATATGCTTTACAGGACGTCGCAGTCAATTCCGTCATTTTTGGCTGTATGTGGTTTTTCGGCAAATTTACGTACAGTAGTTGCCATTGCTTTCTGAACGGCCGACACTCATACCATTTTATACAAACCAATACAAGGCAGTCGCTGCAAATCGCCATAGCTGTGTTTCGAACGCGGTATGCGAGGATTACAATCTGCATCTGTAATCCCTAATGCCACAGAGCCGGTTTACATGCCTTACACAGAAATGTCGATTAAAGTCGATTACAAGTCGACGGGATCGACTTCATTGCACCGCGTTTGATCCCATATGGCTCGGTCTCTTTCCGCAGCGCGGAAAGCGTCACACAAAGCATGAACTTCGTAGCTCCAGCGACGCCTCCGAAACAATTCGCTCGTGAACCAAAGGATGTGGCCCGGAATCGAACCCACAACCTTCGGAGCCCGAGTCAAACGGCTTGACCACTTCGCCACGGAGACTCCCGACACAGAAATGTCAATTGGGGAAACCTTTGAGGTCACATAGAAAGTTCATAAATATACACACATGTATCGTTTGATGATCATAGAAGTTAGTTAGTTAGCTAGTCGCGGTTCCAACATCACAGCAACGGGACGTCCCCATTATGCTCCGCTCTTGTGCCAGTGAATATCACACAAAATGCTCCTCACTGCCCCGTGTGAAAAAAATGGAAAAAACAGGACTCTCGACAACCAACATCCCACTCAGACACATTGTGCGCGAGAATGTCAACACAAAAGTCCTCTACGAAACGTAAGTTCATTCTTGATGGAAACGGCGATCATTTCCTATCCAGATGTTCGCCTACAAGGTCTAGATATTTCTAGATGTTGCTCATAGAAGTAGAAGAAAGAAGTAAGGGATGTCTAGTTGGTCAGTGCGTCGAAGTACACTTGTTCCTACAGCGAGGCGCTGTCGTCATTTGGAGGTGACAGGTTCGAATCCCGGTCGGTAACTATAGCTTTCAATGTTTTATATTATCTAGTGCGTCCTCTAATCACTACTTCTTTCTTCTGGCTTCCACGAACGCCGAACATAGCCTACATGTGAGCTTATTGGTGACATTTTACATGCCTTGAAGCATATTGGGGAGGAGTGGCTGACCGAGTGGCTAAGAGCCGGGCTCTCCTTTGGGAGACCCGGGTTCGAATCCTCGGTAAGGTGTGGAATTTTTTATTTTTTAAAGTCGGGGGCATAAAGAAAACCCTAACCTGCATAGTTCGCGGCGACGGCACTAGCCAGGCGGCCTTAATTCCTCATGCTTAAAACCCCCAATCCCCCACAGCTCTACACCGCAAGGTACTATAGGCAGTAGAAGACAGTGCTAGCTCGTATATACTTTAGACTAATCAGCAAATTTCCTGAACCAGTTTTAAGCTGGGTCGAAGTGCGAACCCAGGTCAATCTTAAAAATCCACCTGGGTAAGGATTTGAAAAGATGACCACCGGCCGGCTGGCAAGCTTGCTTTTCACTGCGCTATAGCGACTCCTGTCCTCCAAGTATCGTTTGGTAAAGAAAGTCTGGAGCTAACGCCGTGAGAGCAACATGGTATGATAACTTGAAGAGATAACACTCTATAATAACTTGGAGAGATGACAATCTATGATAAATTGGAGAGATAACTCTCTTGAAACTTGGAGAGATAATTCTCTACGATAACTTGGGGAGATAACTCTCTATGATATCTTGGAGAGATAAGTCTCAATAATAACTTGGAGAGATAACTCTCTATGATAACTTGGAGAGCTAACTCTCTAAGATAACACGGAGAGATAACTTTCTATGATAGCTTGAAGAAATAACTTTCTATGACAACTTGGAGAGATATAACTTTCTACAACATGGAGAGATAACTCTGTATGATAACTTGTAGAGGTAACTCTCTATGAATAACTTGGAGAGGTGACTCTCTATGATACAAAGCAGTCTGGTATTTGTTTCTACAGATATCTACGCATTTGCTTGCATAGTACTTGTTTGTTTGTATAGTATTTATTGCTTATAAAATATTTGTTGCTTGTATATTATTATTTTTTTATGTTTGCTAATGATTTCTCCTACAAAGTCTGATAATGTATAGTATCTGTTTGCTTATGCAGTATTTGTTACAGTTTAATTTTCAGTACAAATGATTGTTAGTTTGCAGTCAAAAATCATTGTATTTCTCCTTAGATAACATACGGAAATAGGGGTGGGGCGGTTTACACTCACAGCGTCCGCCCCTTTCTTAAGTAGACCGGGTACCAATCACCTCTATGTAGCTGTGATTGCAATGAACCCGAGCTTGTTGTACCCCACACTGACAGAGGGGTGTTGAAGAACGCATAACCTTCTCGGATAACGGCGAAAAACTTTAAAGGCCTATATACCCCCCCCCCCCTTTTCCACCCCCACCCTTTTCCCCCCAAACTCACACATACACAGAATATTTTGTTATCATATATGATTCTGTGAAGAATGGTTTGTGCAGTAAGTCACCGTCTTGGCAGTTAGACAAATAGTTGTTGCATGTTACGTAGATCCAGTTGTAACTCACGGTTGTGAATCCTGGACAATTAGTAAACAGGCAAAACATTTCATGGAAGCCTTGGAGATGTGGTTTTACAGAATGCTGAAAATTAATTTGACAGCCAAAATGAGCAATCAGGACGTTTAAAGGGAGGCTGAGTCGCAAAGACAATTTATCACAAACATCAGAAAGAGGCAGTCATCGTTGCGGAGGAGCACAATTGGGATGGTACAAGACGTATCGTTGTGCGAGGAAATGCAACCTGAAGAATAAATGTCATGGCAAGGCACACCAGGTCCTGGTTGGTAACTGGTCTAGGATGGAAGCTCCGACAGGCGGACAGTTAGATTATTGCTTTGCTGACCCAGCAGCTTCTGCAGCCTGTATTGTTCCAGACGTTTTGGTGTTACCTTTCCTCTGGAGTAAATTTAGTCATGCCGACAGAGGGATCATGCTGTATGGGCAACACATTCTAAATTCAGCGCATGCTTTGTGATATGGAGTGGTATAACTCCAGTTTACAAACTATCGTCTTTCAAGCCTGCAATGTGCAAGTTAAATTTCTCCCATCTACTTCTAAGGGTGTCGACTAATACTTGTGCATTTATTTTTCTGGATAAGTTTAACGGCAAATATGGACCACAAGCCATGTACCACACAAGGATAGCTGAAAGATAGGTTGATAGACAGATAATTCAGAATGCCGTTGGCTGCTTCATATTGTGCATATCTGTTTGGTAGTATCTTGAATGCAACAACACATGCCATTACATTGTTAAATGGAGCAAGAAACAAACACGGGATATCTCCGGGAAGGTTAAAACGGTCAACAAATGCCCGCAGAAGTCGGATGTGTCGGCCTGACGGCGCAAGAACGCAGCTCTGTTGTAAACAGGCACAACGCGATCACGTCCGAAAAAAAAAAAAAATCCGTATAAACGAAGAAGAGGAAGAAGAAGAAGAAGAAGAAGAAGAAGAAGAAGAAGAAGAAGAAGAAGAAACACGGGATATAGAAAAATAGCCAGACTATTTCCAGTAGAGCATCATAGTACAACTATACACGTTTCCACCCTTAGCAACATACCTACGTGGTGTATTCATCGTTCACATTTGCTCATTATGTTGGCATGTTCAACACACCGCCATTTTTACATGTCGGCTAGGTCTGTAGCTATCAAACTGTTATTATAGGTAAACACAATCAAGATCACTAGTTACCATATTTTCACCGTTCTTATGGCAAGCCGGTCATATATTGGCAAGTTACCACCCGATGATACCGAAGGTTAGTCTGTAGCAGAACTCGTACCATAGAACGGCACACGTAAACACGCATTCGAATTTAGTTCATGGCCGTATTTGAAAATGCGAGGTTGGCAGTTGGACCTGCTATCACAGTGGTTCTCAACCAGTGGGGGTGGGGGGGGGAATTTTAGGGTTTCCAGGGGGGGGGGGGATGAAGATCATTTCAAGATCGCGTTAATACAACAACCGATTACTTGATATTGCTTTTCCCTTCATAATTTACAGTTATGCATGTCTCATCCTTCTAAAATTCATGTTATAAACTAAGTAGACTTACAAATCACGTTTTATGTGGATGTCTAGACCTGTATTAACATATTTTACCTTCCATTTTTGCGTATAATGTGTAGGGGTGGGGGATTTTTAGGTAGGAAATATGAAAAGGGGGGGGGGGGAAATGACATTCTGAAAATATGGTGAAGGGGGGCACGGGCCAAAAAAGGTTGAGAACCACTGTGCTATCATCATCATGCAATGCCATTACCACACTTGTAATCGCAAGTATTTATGCTTCAAACCCCCAAGCTCAGTACAAAGATGGACGATTTCTATAAAACGTGAACTTAATAGTACAGAAGAATACGAGCGGGACAAATTAATTAACAAATCATCAAAAGACATATAATCTTGTTGATTTAAAACTTAGTCATTCCTGGAGAGGGCAGGGGGTGTCTCCGTTGGTGACGTGGCTACGTCGCCTACGTCGAACTCGAAGGTCGTGGGTTCGTTTCCGGAATCAGTCATTCGGTTCACAGAAGTATTTTTTTAGAACCCTGGCTGTCTTAGCTGGAGGTACGGAGTTCGTGCTCTGTGCGGTAATTTCGACATATCGCTTTACGGAAAGAAGACCGAGCCACATGGTCAGGAACCGGTGCAATGAACGATTCTCAGGCCTTTAACCCCTTTATAGTAATTCCCATTCTCGTACTGCTGCCAGCCAATTTCTACTAAACCACACTAATTTATTTTGTTATGCCTTTTTATTCTACGTCCGTAAAGTAGAATAAAAATAGCAGCTTCCTGCGCGATCACTTGAATATGCACAGCACTGTTTAGAGTCTCTGCGGCGAAATGGTTTCGTCGGCTGCCTCGCGCTGTGGGTTCGATTCCGGGCCACGTCTAGTTCGGTTCACGAGTGCAATTTTTTCGGAGACTCCTGGAATCAACTCTGGAGATACGGATTTCGTGCTTTGTGCCACGCTTTCGGCATAAGCCCTGCGGACAGAGACCGAGCCATGTGGGGTTATAAACTGGCGCAATGTAACCTATCAGCTTGCTTTTTAAACAATGATTTGTTTCCCAACGTAGTTGACACCACGCCCCGGATCACAACGTGGTATACTTCTCACAGGCTCCTGCTAGAAATGGCGCATAGCATTTCAAATTAAATTCGGTTCAGTGAGTTCTACTAAATAAATGACGCTGCTACAGTAAGGGTTGAATGGACTGTAATAATGGTTGAAACACATTGAGGGATAGCCATCATATAGGGAAAGTGTAAATATAATGACAAGCTGCTATGTACACAAGTTGCAAAAAGAAGTCGAAACCTGCAAAGACTCACATATACATATATATTCAGAGAGAGAGAGAGAGAGAGAGAGAGAGAGAGAGAGAGCGAGAGAGAGAGAGAGAGAGAGAGAGAGAGAGAGAGAGAGAGAGAGAGAGAGAGAGAGAGAGAGAGGAGGGAGAGAACGAACGAACGAACAAACTTTATTTTCAAAGGGTTAAGAATTGGGCACGCAGGCCCGTCTAACATCCTGCCCTTCTATCACTCTCTTTCATACATTATTTCATTCATACATAATTCAAGGCTAACAGAGAACAGCAACAATATAAAAGATATGCATTATAAAGGCATTGGCAAAATGCGAACATCAATACTACACGACTCAGTAATATTAGATAATGGTGTGGCACTTGTTATTAGCTATTTCTATTATTAAGGGGGAAGGTAATCCGTACTGAGATAGTATTCGAATAATTTGCGATTATATGTATAGGGATTGGTGATGTCTTTGATTTCTTGTGGAAGATTGTTCCACAGCTGAGCTGCAGAGTACGTTAAGCTTGTTTTGTATAAGTCAATTCTAGGCTTCGGAATGTGTATATATTCAATCGTTTACTGTGTGTCAGAAGTCGGGGTGGCCACTGCCTAGATGAAAGTATTATTCACTGGCGTGCAACCCTAAATAGTCAGAAATTGACTAGGGACAAAATCTATATGGCTGAACTACAGATTAAGCCATGAATATCCAACATACAGCTCCAAATGGCTCGTTACAAAATTGAAATGAACTGTGCTGAATATTCGCCAAGGAATAGGAAAGAGAATGTTAGCTAGGATAGATTTTTAAGTCTAAATTTAAGTGTAATTGACAACTATCCCAGTACAGGTTTTTCTCCCTGACTGCTCCCTTCCTTGGTGTTTAAGTGAACCCCCACCAATGTACACACATAACACGTATGCACAATTGGAATTAAAAATGTAACACTGAACTTATGAGTTAAAATACTACAACATTTATTTACTAATCATAATCATAGACATCTGATGGTTTGCAAGATGATGATGATGAAATCATATAACATATTGTGATGAGAAACATTACATAACTTTACTGTTACTTGAACTATCTGGATCTGTGGTCCAGATCCCCTCTCTCCAGTAGAAATAAAACAGCTTGCTGGTATTCTGACGCCTGTCAGTCCTAGCACTACCTAGTCGTCTCCAGTTCTGAGATCTAAACATAGGCGCTCTTTGTGAGAGCATGAAAGAAAGCTAAGAATGTGTTATATCTAGTTCTACATCAGTGCAATCCTAAGTAAAACATATCCTAGCACACACATATACAATGACCCGTCTGGCCAAGTTTATCTTCCAGCACTATTGCGTTCACCATCCTCCTTCTCCTTCCATATCTCTGTCCTACTGTCTTAGTCTGGAACGGGCTTTTCAATTGTCTCATACGCCTGTAATTATTACATTTCTGCCGTCCCATGTCCATGTCGTTAATACCGACATTCTGGGTCGTACAGCCGCTCCGTCCAAAGTTGGTTTAGCAGCTCACAGGGTCTGTAATGGTATCATAATAGTTCCTGATCATCCGGGCTTACAAGCCGTGACCAGTACCTGTGCCAGGTGTTCGTGAATTACCGTGAACGCACACCCACAATACACTGAAAAAGTTTAGTACCATATACCCTATACCAATTGTGGGTAATGTCTGTACCATTACACCTCTGCTTCCAACACAATCGATGGCCAATGTGCCAATGCGCACACAATAGCATAACACTTCATATTGGTAGGTTTGCATAGGACAAATCAATATACCAAACATGAAATACCCATAAAATATATTAATTAAACTAGACATATTATGATACTTTAACATAATAGCATAATGCACTAGTTAGTTTGTATTATACGAAATGAGACGTATATACACAAAAAAGAATATGTACGAAGCATAGTCCTAGCATCGTATATTCATATGAAGTTACAAATACCTACATCCAACATATACTTAAACATTAGGCATATGAAAGTATTCCTACATACATAGTATGAAATGCAAACAAGTTGTAGTAACATGATTATCTACAACGACTGAGAAACTAATAGTGTCCATAGAGTAACAGACATCTAACATGATAAATGAAAGTCAAAAGTCTGTCTCACCAAAAAGTATCTAATGTTCACTTGTAAAGAATAACCCTTTTAGCAATATGATATTGTACACAGAACTTATAAATAATAGTGCACACTCAAGTAACCTGACAATGATAGTTCTTGAAAATAACCTAGGTCAGATATAGACTGAAAGTTCATATGTCTAAAAGACTGTTGCATAGTTACTAAGAAATCCTTCCTAGAAGCCAACATAATAATCATGCATATGACTACAGAACATTGAGATAGTTCCTACCTGTTCAAACTGATTTTCGTATCTAACCTGAAACAAGTCTAGTGAGCCTTATTTAAGCTGAGTCCAGCAGACAGTTTCTGAGACACTATTATCTCTTTGGCACCTTTCTGTCTGGTATGACAGAAACATGCTGACCTCCTACAAGTAATTAATTCTATTCAAATGTTGGGCCAGTTCACGCCTCTTTTCCCATGCAGACTGACTTATCTCCTCCTGGCATTCCTGATTCGGTTTTAATAGCCAACATTTACTCTGTGTGGCCAGTCTGACACTTCACAGTTAATTGCCTCTGTCAGACATCCAACACCTAATCTCTGGATCCAGTCCGAATGGTTTATTATCCTTCTAACACTACCTCTCTACCTTTCCACAGGTAATTACTAGCCTCCAGTCAAGTTTAGGATCAGTCTCTCAAGGTCCGGTTCACACTCCGCTGAGTCTGCCCGCCAGTGGGGGTAATTACCAGTTTGACACGTACCACCTTGAAGCTAGACTGGCTGGGTAGCTTGACTGGTGTCAAATTACCCTTCTCAAATAGAAAGCCATCCCTGGTGGTTTGTTTACTTTCAGGCTTTGCAAGCTTACGTCAAGACTGTATAGCCTTGAATATAGAGAAAACAGTCCATCAAAAGTGAACCGAAAATTGTTCTGGGCTGTAAAGGCTGCATTTCATGACACTGTGTCTAGCATTATATTTAAACAATGGCCGAAGATAATTTGGGGCATTCCGGTGTAGGATTTTGTAAATTAGTTTGGCCTTATTGAAAAGCAGGCATTTGCGGAGTGGTAGTAACTGAAGGCGTTTATGCAGGCTAGGATTATCAGATAAATGTTTGCTATAAATTAAACTTATTGCCCGTTTCTGGAGTGAGTAAAGTCGCTTGGTGCTTGAAATAGAGCAACCGTCCCAGATTGTAGAGTAGTAGTCAAAATGTGTCTTATATGTATATGAGAAGTATAGAATATTTTCCTTGTGTCCTCATCAAGGAAATTTTTAATTTTGGCGAGTTGGTAGACTTTTTTCGCTGTTTGTTTAATGAGCGCTTGAACGTGGGAATTAAAGGTTAGGTTTCTATCAATGATTAGGCCTAATGTTTTGTGCTCAATTACACTTTCTACTGGCATGTTATCGATGTTAAGTTGAAGTGATGTGTGTGAATTTAGAGTTTGAAGTCTTTGTCTGGTTGTTAATAACATTGATTTTTGTTTTAGTTATGTTAATTTGCATACGGTTTGCATAGCTCCACCTAACTACACTATTTAATTCATTTTGCAAAGACGACTCCAGCAAATTACAGTTTTCAGCGTTTGTATACACTGTACAGTCGTCTGCAAATAGATCGAAGGACGACGAAAGATGCAAAGTTAGATCGTTAATATATATGGCAAATAATAGAGGGCCATGAATAGAGCCTTGCGGTACTCCAATATTAAAAGTAGTGGTTTGAGAAAAAAATTTATTGTGTGATACTACTTGCTTTCTGTTTGATAGAAAAGATGTTATTTGATTGTCTACATTAGGGCCAATGTTCATTGTCTCTAGTTTTTTAAATTAAAATAACATGGTCTATCATATAAAATGCTTTCCTGAAATCAATAAACACAGATCCACATAGACTGTTGTTGTTTATCTTCTGGTGCCAATTTTCTATCATGTTTGTTAGGGCCGTATGGCAAGAATATTTTGGTCGATTGACTGTCAACAATAAGCTTGTTGCGAACTAAATACTGTAATGTTACTTTATGGATGTGTTTTTCTAGTGGTTTAGATAGTGATGATAGTAAGGAAATGGGTCTGTATTTGTTAGGGAGACCATTGTTCAATGAACCAGATTTAAGAAGAGGGTTCACTTTAGCGATTTTGAGAGCTGATGGAAAGTGGCCTTTGGTGAGACACTGATTATATACATAGATTAGTGATATTCAGATCACTGTCGCAGTACAACGGAGAATCCGGTTGCTGATTCCATCAAACTCAGACGAGGTTGTCTTCTTCTTCTTCGTTCATCCGGAGTTTTTTTTCGGATGTGACTGCGTTGTGCCTGTTTACAGCAGAGCTGCGTTCCTGCGCCATTAGGCCGACACATCCGACCTCTGCGGGCATTTGTTGACCGGGTTAACCTTCCCGGGGGTTTCTTAGGACGTTTGACTCTCACTGTTGTGGTGTTATCCCCCATCCCAGCTGGTCCATATAGAACAGCCAAAGATCCTGGTCAGCCCTCAAGGGAAGGCAGGGGCAGACCATGGGCATTCCCCGCCATCCAAGGAGGCTTCCATAATTGCAGAGCCGATACATAGCGCTCTGGTACTGGGCTCACCCAAGGAATCGTCACGTCCTGCACATGGCTGCTTAGCCTCACTTCCGTATATTGGGCCCTTCCGTTCACCATAGGCTGTTCTTCCGGAACCAGAAGTATGCAGTCTGCAGATGACATCCACACAGTGAGCTTTCGATTCGGACTTTCCATGTAATGGATTTGCTATCCAAGCAATATTCCATTTCAGTGCCACTAGGACACTTTTCCACCTTTTATGAAGCCCACACAATGGGCTTTTGATTCGGACTTTCCACGTAATGGATTTGCTATCCAAGCAATATTCCATTTCGTGCCACTAGGACACTTTTCCGACCTTTTATGAAGCCCACACAGCGAGCTTTCGATTTGGACTTTCCACATAATGGATTTGCTATCCAAGCAATATTCCATTTCATGCCTCTGGGTCTTCATGCACCTTTAAATGTCAACCTGTATGTAGTTAAAGTAAGCTGCGGTCAACTTGAGCTTGTTGATATCTCCATAGAGCTTGTCCTTAAATGAAGCAGGTGTGGGCCAAAATATCTTTCTCTGTTCTGCATACGTTGGGCAATCCTGCAGCAAATGTTTTGCTGTCATTTTTCCAGTTCTACAATTACATTCATCGGTATCTCCTATCTTTAGTTATTGAACAAGTGGTATTTCAGCCTGTTATGTCCTGTGCGGAGTCTGAAGATTGCTACTTGTTCTCTTCGGTCGAGTTTGTAATATGCATCATCCTTCTGATGGCCTGGATGCTCAGATTCCCATTTGGTTCTATAAGTGCTTTTTATCAACCTCTTTGCCTCATTATAGGTTATGTCTATGTCAGGCTGTGGTAGTCGTCCGCCCTCTTTTGCCAGTCTGTCAGCCTCTTCGTTTCCAGGTATACTGCAATGTGATGGGATCCACTGTATTACAACTTTTTTGGATTTCTGGCATAGACCATGGAGTGCTGCTCTTAGGTCAGTTAGTTCTGTGCTGTTATTGCTCTTGAGTATTGAGACAGCTGACTTTGCATCTGTGAAGATAGCTATTTGCTTCTCTTTATTTTCCTCCATCAGGAGCATTTCTGCTGCAGTTTTCAAAGCCTCTACCTCCGCTTTGAAGTTACTTGAAAATTTTCCAGTTGCCATTGAATGTGTTTTTTTCACTCCATTTTTAAATTTAGGAGAATTCCTCCTCCTCCATTCTCTATTGAATTTTTGGCTGATCCATCTGTATATGCATGGGTCCAATTCCTGCTTGGGTAATGTTCTTTTATGTAGTTTAGGGTTATTCTCTTCTTTCGGTTTCATGCTGAGTGTTCTTTTTCTCAATACCAGGAATGTTTTCTATCATCTCAGGCAGTTGCTGCTGTCTCCAAGCTGGGAACTTGTGTGCATTGTGTATGGGCTTGACTGTTGATATGTTAAGTATAGGATCTGCCCTAATCCTTCGTTTTGCAGTTTCTACAAAGTTGCTACGCTTCAGTCTTCCCTTTCCAAAACCATTAAATCTGTTGTACATAGGGTGGTCTGTCAATCTTCTAAATTTTTCTGCTTGTTGCTGGGCTCTGCTATCTCTTCTATCCTGCATTGGTTGTAAACAAGTGATCTTTTCTAGTTCATTAATAGGCGTTGTCTTCAGGCTTCCAGTTATGATTCGCATTCCTTGGTTTTGGACTCTACTTATTTTGTTAAAGTTTGACTTAGCTGCTGTTGCCCAAGCTGCAATGCCATATTCCAGTACTGGCCTCACCCGTCCAGTATATAACTTCTGAGAACTTTCTCATCTGCTCCCCACGTTGTACCAGCAAGCTTTTTCATGATTGCCATTCTCTGCCTTGCTCTTGTTCGATTTTTCTCAACCTGTGTCTTCCATGTCAGGCGACGATCAAAGGTGACTCCTAGATAGTTTGGATTTTCTTCATGGCGCAATATTTTTCCATTCAATACCAGCTTAGGTTGCTGAGTTTTATTTGAGAGGGAGAACACTGTGCATGTTGTTTTCTCCTCACTTATCTTCACTAGCCATGATTTTGACCAGTCCTCTAGCGCTAATAAGGCTTGCTGTATTCTGCTGTTAGCTGTACTAATATATTCTTCAGATGTCCATATGGCTAGGTCATCTGCAAAGGAGGATGTGTGTACTCTGGCTGGAAAAATTTTCTGTGATGTCATTTATATATGCTAGGAATAATGTTGGTGAAAGAACTCCTCCTTGGGGGACACCTTGCTCCAGCAGCATCATTTTGCTTGTCTTGTCCTTGTACTTTTGTCCTGGCAGTTCTGTTCTCAAGGTAGTGGCTGATCCATTTATACATTTTTCCACAAACATGCATGTTTTGCAGTTTTACTTTCAGTCCTTCCTTCCATACTTTATCAAATGCTTTTTCTAAATCTATCCAGACTGCTAGTGTGTGCTTTTTCTCTTGGAAGGCATCCTCTATTTAGTGAGCTATATAGGTTATTTGATCTTCAGTGGATCTGTATTTTCTGAATCCTGCTTGGTGTGGTGTTAAGAGTTTGTTTTCTTCCAGATGCCATGTTAGCCTGCCATTGATAATGCGTTCCATTAATTTTCCTACACAGCTCAGTAGACTGATAGGTCGATAGCCATTGTGGTTCTTCCAGGTCTTTTCCTTTCTTTGGGACTGGTATTAGTATAGCTTCCTTCCATGCCCTGTGGGACTATTCCTCTCTTCCAGCTGTTATTTAGGACTGCTAGTAGTTTCTTCTTTGCCTTGGTGCCTAGTCCTATTGGCATTTCATTTGTGATTCCATCCTTTCCTGGTGATTTCTTCTTTTTTAGGGTATTCATTGCCTGTTCCATTTCTTCCATTGTTAGATTTGCCATCATATATTCTGCTGCTGTCTCTGTATTTCTATGATGTATCTGTTTGTCTTTGATTGCTTTCTTCTGTTCGGTTGTAATATCAATGTGGTTTGCATTTGCATAGTGTTCCATTAGTGCATTTGCAGCCTTTTTGCCTGTAAGCAAGGCATTTCCTTGTTTAATTGTTATTTGTTTGTTTCTAGGTCCTTCATTGTTCATGGCTTTCACTAGTTTCCATAGTTTATTTCCATCCCTGTCAAAATTCAGGTTTTCTGTTTTTTCCCTCCAACAATCTCTTGTTGTTTGATTTACTGTTCTTTTATATTTTGCTGAGATGGCTTTGAGAGAGATGTTTGCTTCAATTGTTTGTTCTCTCTCTGCTGTCTTCCTGGCATCTTCAACTTTGTCCTCCAAACTTTGTAGTTCTTCAGTCCAGTATGGTTTGTAATTTTTCCTCGCTCCTCTTGGAATGGACTCAGTGGCTGCCTGTATTATCGCTCTGTTTAGACTTTCCACCATTTGCTTTATGTTGCCATATCGTGTATTTATGTTTCACAATATTTGTCTGTTAGTATGGCAAATCTGTCCCAATCTGCTCGTTTGTAATTCCAGCGGGGCAAGGGCTTTTGCTCCTGTGGAACATACTCCATATTCATTTCAAGCTTGATTGGTCTGTGGTCACTACCTGCTAATTGGTCCAGCACATGGCGATCGATTTTGTGGAGGATGTCTCCTGTGCAGAAAGCTAAGTCTGGAGTAGAAGTGGTAAGCCATCTTCTGGAGTAGAAGCTCGGTGTGTCATCCGCTTTGTTGAGTAGATGGAGATTTGAGTCTATTTCCCAGTCCTCCAATTCATCTCCTCTTTTGTCAGTATCTGGGTATCCCCATCTTTCTGAACGGCTATTAAAGTCTCCGACAATAATGCAGTTTGTGTCAGTTATTTTCATGTTTGAGAGTGTGAGGTCCTTATCTGCTGGGCTATACAGATTGTAGATTCTTATTTTCACGTCCTTTATCATTATATCAACACCTATAATTTCCGTTTGGTTGTTAGAGATCACAGATACTTCGCTGCAAGGTATTGTATTTCGTGTAAGTATTAGAACTCCTCCTTTGTGTCCTTCGCGGTCGAAACGTGTGGCCTGATATCCTCTGACTGAGAATTTGTGATTGGCGTTGAGGTGTGTCTCTTGAATGCATGCCACATCTATTCTATCTTTATGAAGACGCTGTGTTAGGGAGTCTTTCTTCTTGTAAACTCCTTCGGCATTCCACTGTAGTATGTTGAGTGTCCGGGGTATTTGGTCAATAGCTCTTAACCTACTCCTCTGTGCCTTGACTCCACAGCACAGGGGAAGGTGACCACCAGTAGTCATGGGTGGACCCCCTCGAGGCAGGGGGCCCGGCACTATCACCGCCTGATGGGACTTCACGGGATTAGCACCATATCGATTAATTTTGATTTGTGACATCATGAATTAAGTTACGTTGCACTGCTTTGTCAAGCCTGTGGCTCAGTACATCCGATTTCGACAAGCATTTATTCGGGATGCTTTCCCTAGCCTTTGACTGTCCCCAGTCTACCTACAAGGCAGCAGGTTTCACGTTGCACTGCTTTGTCAAGCCTGTGGCTCAGTACATCCGATTTCGACAAGCATGTATTTGGGGTGCTTTCCCTAGCCTTTGACTGTCCCCAGTCTACCTACAAGGCAGCAGGTTTGTGTGTCTCTTCGTCTGGTCCCTCTCCCTTGACCTGTCCGACATGGGTGGCCCTACCAGTAGCTGTGCTACCGTCGGCATAGCTCTTGGGGTCATTGGGACGCACAAGCCCCTCTACCTCGTCACGGTGGACACACAGCAGAGGGGAGACGAGGTTGTGATTTTTAGGTTACTGGGGCAAGTGAATACTTCAGAAATTGTCATTAGCGGTATGTCGGAAAGAATATTCCGGGAGTATCTATTCTCGCAAAACGACGACAGTAGAGATAAGTTGCAAGGAGAATTTGGTACTGAAGCCTTCAACTGGTCTATGTCAGTTTGAAAAAAAAAATGCTGAATTGGTCGCATGTAATATGACTTGATGGTAAAGAATTTCGGAAGTTATACTTGTTTGTCAAGGTGTTAATTGCCTTCCATATATCCTTACTATTTGTTTTATCCATTACTAAGTCCTTAAAGTAATGTTTCTTTTCCCTTCGTATGGTATATTGAACTTTGTTTCTAAAAATGTGGTATGTGCTGAGATCCCGCTTTTTATGTGCTTTATCTCTGTCTCTCATAATTTCAAATATTTCCTGGGTGATCCAAGGTGGTTTGACGTGATGTTTTACTCGAACTTCCTTGATTGGCACAGAGAGAGAGAGAGAGAGAGAGAGAGAGAGAGAGAGAGAGAGAGAGAGAGAGAGAGAGAGAGAGAGGGGGGGGGAGGGAGAAGTGAGACAGAGAAAGACGGGGAGAGATAAAGAGAGAGAGACAGACAGAGAAAGATATAAAGAGGTAGAGAGAGACAGAGAGAGAGACAGAGAGTTAGGGAGAGAGATAGGGACAGATTGAGAGGGAAATAGAGGGAGACGG
The DNA here is from genome assembly GCA_014155875.1 of Cepaea nemoralis. Classification (NCBI taxonomy): domain Eukaryota; kingdom Metazoa; phylum Mollusca; class Gastropoda; order Stylommatophora; family Helicidae; genus Cepaea; species Cepaea nemoralis. The sequence continues at coordinate 394,827 of JACEFZ010023463.1, forward strand.
AGAGAGAGACAGAGAGAGAGGCATGAGATAGAGAGAGACACAGAGAGAGAGGCAGTGAGATATATATATATATATATATATATATATATATATATATATATATATATATATAGAGAGAGAGAGAGAGAGAGAGAGAGAGCCAGGATTCCATAATTAGTATAGATCAAAATCAATGGCACCTTGCCGTCTTTACAGACGAAAGTATATGGATTGGATCTAAAACTCCATCGCACTACGCCTGGGCTTGGATTCAGAGAACATGTGTTGCCCATGCAGCATGATCCCTCTCTTGGTCTTGCCTTGTTATCTCCAGAGGAAAGTGTACTGCAGATGCTGCCGGCTCAGCACCGCACCTCTATGCAGAAGGTGAGTAACGGCCAGACCCTCACATCCGGGAGGTTTTGACTTAGAGACCTTCAGCTATATCAATATCCCTCGTCTGAGAGCCTTATATCAAGTGTCTGGACCCAAGCATGCAGTGGCACCTCGCCATCTTTACAGACGATAGCGCAAGAAAATCAGTTCACGGTATGAGATCAAACTACGAGCTTTTTAACTGCAACAACTGTAATATACGCTATAGGAGATGGAATTACCAGACTTGCCCTCCAATAGATCTTCGTTAAAGGGTTTTAAGTGTACTCATTCCAGTTACGGGGCCTCGATAGAGTCTCGTATTGTTATTTAATATTTTTCATTAACCTACCTGACTGAAGCTGTATTGGAAAATGCCAGCTATAGTATTCTAAAATTACTGCATGGCCTGTTACATAACGTTGCAATCAACTCCATCATTTGTTGGATGTTTGTGTTTTACTGGACGATTATTTAGTTCAATAGTTTGTCATAGACAGTGGGTACAAGTTACACCAAAAAAAAAAAAAAAAAAGAAACAGCGAATGGAGAAGATACCGACAGGAGCAGCATCACAAGCATCATCAACACTGGCAGCAGCATCACCAACAGCTTCAGCATCACCAGCAGCTTAAACACCAGCAGCATCACCAACAGCATCAACACCATCACCAGTATCAACACCAGCAGCATAACCAGCATTCTTATTTTCTGCAGTCTTCAATGTTTTTGCAATCCTACGTAAAATGTGCAATAGGCGTATGAAACAAGACCCATATTTGTACACACTCGGTGTGATATATTCCCTATTTCGCCGGTCGCATTTACTTCCCAACATAGTTCCAAATCCATTTTATGCTGCCTCAACCTGGGAGCCCAGACCAATTAACACAATCATTATGCAGAATCGAACCTATTACCACCGGATCTGCAGACGAGCATCTAGCCATTACGCCATTCTAATTACCATGTGTGACATATTAACTATGATAATTTGCTTGAACGATCCTTATGTTTTCTTTAGTCTTCATACAAATGTTTGTAATTATGTGACTTATATATATATATATATATATATATATATATATATATATATATACACACACACACACGCTAAATGACCCGGCCCGGCTTAACCTAGCCTCTGGCGGGGATCTATCTATCTATCTCTCTATCCATCTATATATCCATTCACGTCTGTTCCCAGCCAGGGTCTGATGATCACGTTCTATTTCAGTTTGATTCGCGAGAGTGAAGAACAACAACTGTTCCTAACTAATTTCTGGTTTAATCAGAGAGTGAGTTCCCTTGCAGCAAGATGGTGGAATATTTATTCATCTGTTTCTGAAGCTGATGCCATTTTATTTCGTGTTGGAGGAAAAATTGTTGATTTTAAACTAAATAACTATGCCAGTTGGCTACGCGGGAGTGAGAAGAACAACTGTGAAAATTTCATCTCAATTGGATAGACCGTTCGGGAACGCATAAAGGACACACACACACACATACACAAAAACATACATTGTCTTATATATATATATATATATATATATATATATATATATATATATATATATATATATATATATATGAGTGACACCTTACAGTCTTGACAGACCAAAGTATGTGAGTTGGAATTTGGCCTAAATTCCATCACAATGCCTGGGCAGAGCTTCAGAGAATATGTGGTGCCCAAAGACATGTTCCCTCTCTCGGCCTTGCCTTGTTTATTCCAGAGGAATGGATAACCAGTACGTCTGGAACAAGGTAGGCTGCAGATGCTGGCGGCTCAGCGTCAAACCTCCAAGACCTCGCCTCCTCGAGCAGGTGGCGAGTGGTGGCCAGACCCTGGAACCCATGGAACCTGACTTACAGGCGTTCAGCCAAGTCCCACAAGTGAGGGCCTTGTACGCGTCTGGACCATAGGATGCGTACATCTGTCAATCACAAGTGTCCAGACCTGTGTAAAGATTGTACTACCATCAGACTCCCTGCCTGACTCGTGCGGATTCTCAAACTGTAACATCACAATGGTCAATATTTACAATTCTAACTACAAAAGATTTAAATTCTGTCTGTTCAGTGTGACTGATATCTGTCTTGCAAGTGAGAATTATAGAAACATATTTTGCTTTCTTTATAATTCCTAGATGTTTAGTTTTTATTTCATGCCATTCCTAAAACATATATGATGTCATTTTGAAAAGCATGTCCTTAGTAATGAGGCAAATGACTTTTAGCAGGTTGAGTCTTTGTTATGCCATTGACGTGATGTGAGATAACTAGGTCAAATGTAGCAAGCATGTTTATAGCCTTTAAAAAGTTTGTATTGTTTGCTTCATATAATTTATCATAGTCAACCATGAAAGCTAAACACTGCCCTGCTATAAATCAAATGATACGGAATAGAGAGAAAAAGCAGCGGCTGCAGCAGGATATAACAATGTGAAATGGAAACAAATAGGTATATTAAACTCCTGCGAGAAAAAAAACGTACTAAACATCAACATACCTTATAAGGAGATCCACGTGTCGTGAAATACAGGTGAAAAATCCGAAATCAGAAGCACTCAATAAATATAAAAAAATGAATAATAAAATAAGATAAAATACACACAAACACGTACAATACGACACACAGACGTTTTGATTCTCAGAATCTTTGTCAATGACAACACAGATAGCTAACAACGAGGTACAGGAAACAACGACAAAACACAAACACACGACCTATCACTTAGCCATGTGAGGCAGAAAAGGTGACTTGGCCAGCTGCGAAGACGCTTGTGGCTGCAGAATTGAAAATGGGTTGCCAAAAAGGATTTGAGTAGCCAAAAATATGTGAACAGTCTGCTATGAAAATATAGGAATGTGGGGACAATTAAGTCTAGATATGGGGGGGGGGGGGACAGCATAGTAATAGATAGTGTCATACTGTAGCGTCCACAACAGTATTAATTCCTGCTGGGTGGATGCATCCCAGATTGTTGATTAGCTGGCATTCAATTTTAAGTCTGACGCAGCTATTGGAGAAGCAAGGTTTTAATGCGGTGACACATGCATCGTCGGCTCCATTATGGTTGGAGGAATTGAAATGGTTGGGGACAGGTTTGTCAGTGCCCTGATTGATGTCTCTGAGGTGTTCTCTAAAACGATCAGCAAGACGTCTGCCCGTTTGGCCGATGTATTTCATGTCACATCGTTTGCAGATGATAACATAAATCAGATTGCGGGATGTGCAAGTGAAATAATCTTTCAAGGTGAAGGTGCCTCGGGGAAATGCAATCTCTGGTGTCTGAACAACGTATGGGCATGTCAGACAGTTCCTACGATGGCATTCGAATGTGCCCACGGATGAAGTAACCGTGGGGAGGCGACTATGCACAAGGTGGTCTCTGAGGCTCTGGTTACGGCGGAAAATTACCCTGGGGCCATTGGAGAATACCTCACGAGTGGTAGGATCGGATTCCAAGATGGACTAGTGTCTCAGAAAAATGTGCTTGATGGCATAGGCATGTGGATGGAAGGTGAGGATAAGCTTGGGTTCATTGTTTGGAGGTCGCGTATGCTTGGCGAGGGACATTTCCCGCGAGACCTGGGTTATGCGACAGAAAGCTGTCGACAAGACGTCCTCTGGGTAGGACCGTCTGCGGAAAAAGTCCAGCATTTCATGGGCTCTCTCGAGGAAGTCATTATCGTCCTGACAGATACGACGAAGGCGGAGTATATAAATCAAACAGTTGCTAATTTTCTGTCAATAATGACTCATCAACATCTTTTTCACATTCAAAGTACTGTTATGTTTGTTATCAAATGTACACTGTTGCCGAAGGGTATTTTTAATTCCCACAACATAATTCCCATATGTTCTATACATGCTTTATGCCGCAATAAATGAATAAGCTAATTGTCACCAATCTAAACACCCCTAGCTATCTGTTAGTTTGTTTAGTGTTAAAGCTAATGACTTGCAAGACACACTAATGAATTTTATAGAATAGATTAACCAAGATCTTTGAACTTTTTCACCTAAGGTAAAGGTTTAATACTCTGTCACACAGAAAATGATCTATCTTCCACTTTTATCTGTGGGGAAATGCATATGTTGAGGTGCTGCCAATCCCTCTGAGTTCATCATTTACAACAATCATGTTAATTTTGCTTTAAGACTTACTGAACGAGTAATAGAAAATTATCTGTTATTTTTTAACAATGTCACCTGGGATGTTTCATCGCTGAGCACTCTATTAAGACATTGTAAATGATATTTATATAATATTTATTAAAAACGCATAACAATGAAGCCGCTTCATCTGCCCTAGGAGTGTGGCCGCCTGCTTGCATTGCATCCGCCAGAACCAGCACTGGATGAAGTCAATCAAGCTGACTTTTTGTATATCAATCAATAGTTGTCTGTTTCCTCCTTTGCCTGCAAGAATCCTTTCACCTCAATTCTTTCAGTCCTTCTCACCTATTCGCACACTAAGAAAGCATACACATATGAAATTATGGTTTTCACAACATTTAATGATATGTTTGTAAACATTAAACCTACTGCCACGACAAATATATTTCAAAGCATTCATAATAATATTTAGCCATCTGTCAAAAATTACATAAAAAGAAAATTCGTAACATCTGGAACAGTGGAAATATTCCATCAGATGATAAAGCTTCTACTTCTTCATCTTATTCATCTTCCCCTCCTTTTTCTTCATGTTCTTCTTCTTCTTCACATTTTTCTTAATATTCTCCTTCAACTTCTTTAGATCCTTCTTCTTCTTCACATTATTTTTCATATTCTCCTGCTTTTTCTTCATATTCTACTTCTAAATATCTTTCTTCCTCATCTTCATTTTTGATTCAACATATTCTTCTTCTTCATATTCTTCTTTTTTAACATATTCATCTTCTTCCACAAACACAATTCCATGCTAATTACTCCAAATAAAGGCAGCAATTAGTTCAGGTATTGACATCTCCCTCTAGTTTTTGGTGAAAGGAAGTCGGCTGATGCCATTATTGTTGATATCTATTAACATAACTTGGGCAGGACTGTAGTAGGTTGTATTTTATGAATAAACTGAGTCTTGTGTTTCTGTTTCTTGCATCTTTACCTTCATATTTACTCATTAACAGCCATTGTGGTGTAATTGTAAATACACCAGATGGCAGAAACAGTATTTAGGAGTTCAGTCAATTCAGTGGGATGTTTTTCCTGCTAGCATGGTCTCAAAGTCAACTCAGCCTCATAAAAATAGAAGCATATATTTTCCAATGCAAGAAATCTTAATGTGTTACTACCAACATAATGCTTCAAATTCCTCTTGATTATTGAATCTCATGTCATGGGAAGGTTAACCCGGTCAACAAATGCCCGCAGAAGTCGGATATGTCAGCCTAACGGCGCAAGAACGCAGCTCTGCTGTAAACAGGCACAACGCAAACACGTCCAGAAAAAAACTCCGGGTGAACGCAGCAGAAGAAGAAGAAGAATCTCATGTAAACAGAGTTTACTTCACTTTAACTTTGATTTATGATTATATTTTTAGTTAAGATCTTTCATTGTTCATCAAAGTCACATTTACTACCATTTCATGCCAGAATCTTTCTCATTTTTGTTGACGTTTCAAAATATTGTAGTCTGCTGCTACTGTTCACACACAACAACCAAACATTGTTAATCCATCCTACTACTTTAACCCATTTATTTCCATAACTGCAACATCTCATGTATATTTGTGTTTCCACTGTTTAATTTTGAAAGTTTAAATAATTGCTACTGACACAGTTCTACTAATGTTTAGCGAGAAAACAAATAACCAATAATTACACTGTCATTAATGCCTATAGTATCATGCAGTGTATGGCTGGGAGGGGGGATAATTGAGCCTGAGGTGTTAAGGCCACCTAATGAGTGAAATTGCTGCAAACTGTTGCAGGTTAGGATTGTCTTTTAGCCTCAACAGAAAAACGATCCATTCCCTTACTGAGGAAATAAACATGAGTTTGCCCAAATGGCAGCCAGGCATTCTTGCCACTTGGCCAGATGCTTCTCTAAACCAATGATTACCACATACAGTTTATCATGCATTCATGTCTAACATGATTTTAGTGATAGAAGTTTTGGACTTCACATTTCTATTCATGACAATGTTGCTTTATAGAATGCCTGTAGTGTATAAATATTACCACTTTTGTATAGTTTATGTATCTTTGTAATGGCCCAGGCACACGGTATACATATACTGCATGCCCCTTCCACTGCAGTCATATCATGTACCTACTGGCTATTTGTTATTTACTAGGCAATTTTGCATTAAGTAGTTTTTCCATACTTTTCTGAATGAAAAGTCAACATTTAAAACCAACTGACAGCCACAAGATAACAAACTGACTACACCCATTGTTAGAAAAGACAGTTTGAAAGATTTAAACCTCTTAGCCATGCCGACCCCATATATATTTTTGTGTTTACTCTGTGCTCAAAATGACATAAAAATTATATATATACATGCGTGAACAGGATCATTGTATCATTTATCCAACACTGTTCAGTTTCAGATCTTAATTCATTATCTGTAATATTTTAGTTAAGAGGATTACACGATTATGTGGTAAAGTGTAAAGCAACATAATTCTACTGATTCACAAGTATACATTATACATTCTAATTCACAGCCTGTTATTAGTATTTCAAACACATTTCTGGTTACAATACATAATCTATGTTAGTTTGTAAACAAATCTAGTAACAAGTCTGTTCTATACAATTTAAGAACACTTGCTAACTTTATACATATTTTAAAAATAACAAACTGGTTACTAAGAGTAACAAACAAACAAACAAAAAACACTTTAATGAAATATATTAACGTTTTATGTATACAGTAAACATCAGAGTTAGAGAAAGATAAAAAAAAATATAAAATGGTTAGCTCATGATATCACTACTCCTTGAATTATAAAACTTCTGACTAATTAATTGGTGATGGCATCTAGCTTTGTTCTATATAATGATTACAATACAGATTACAAACCAGCTACATTCACATTATATATGAAAGATAAAAAAGAAACCTTTTTAACAAAGCTTCACGTTTCACTCTTTCAGCTCCAAGCAATGTGTGAATAACTCCTTCCCTTCAGTCCCAATCACTGTATAATATGCTGTCTTGCTGTTTATTTTAGGCCAGATCATATTGAAGAAATCTGGCTACTTCGGTATCCACTTTTATTGTGTTCCTCATTAAAAGTAAGATACTCATATCTTTTGATAGTAATCTACTGCAATATATTCTGAGACAGAGTTAGTGGAAAAGATAAACAATTAGGTTTATATTTTTTTCAGTGTTTACAACAGAAAAGCAGAATCATAAAATATAGCAGTTTCTTATCTTTATATAAGCACACATAAAAGAGTAATCACTTTGATGATTTTCAACATGCCAAAGAGTGTTCAGTGCATTCTTGTGATGTCAACTGCATCCTTCAGTCTGTGATATCTCTATGATGCAAGCTCTCCTACCCGCAGATGATCAAGTGTTATCTTTGTATCCAGTTGAGCTTTTTCCACAGTGTATGGAGCAACTGTTGAAAATATAATTATTTTTATGTTGAGAAAACAGTCAGAGCATGAAAGGAATATATTTTGTAGCCTTTCAGCGAATTCTTAGAATAGACACAAACAACAGTGCAGAAAATATGAACCACACATATGGATAGCAAAGAAATAAAGAAAACATATAGCACACATGTTATTTAAAAGAAGAAAAGAACACAAACAATCCACAGGAAAACACATGACTGCAAGGACGGTTTGCAACATAAAAATAACAAAACATAAACTGCAATCATCTTCGTATAGTCCACACTGTATGGCATGGGTGATGTCTGTCTATCCACAACCTTCTGTCTTGTGTGCTGCCAATTATATCTGACTACTGATGTTCCTCCATGCCATGATGTTAAACTGACTAGCATCTTCTCTTATGGTCTCCTCTGCCTCGCTTCCATTGCAACTTTCCTGCTGCCACGATATACCCCAGTTTTCCCCTTCTCACGACATGCCCGAAACATGTGGATTATCTACTTCTGATGCGAGTAACCAGTTGTCTTTGTGAGTTAACTTTTGCTAAGATTTCCTCATTTCTCTTTCTATCCATCAACGGTGTTCTCATCATTCTTCTTTAAAACCACATCTCCGCAGCTTCCACATAATGACTTACTTGTCTCCCGATATTATGTCCCAATGGGAGATAACAGGTGAAAGAAGATTACTTTGCTTATGTCTTATATGAGCACATGGATTCTCAGTGTTGTGGAGGATGGCGAAAAAGAGGAACACAGTCAGACACGCAGTAACAGAAGTCGTCCAATGCACAAAAGACCAGAACAATCTATACCGCACTATGAACCACCACAACTATAACCAATGCCATTGAGGCTGGTTGAACGAGGTGGAAAGTTTCTTTTTTTTTTTTTACCTCTACAAATCGGAATCAGAATGTTGTGGACTTAGTTTCCACATCCTTTCATGAAAGGAGCATATTAACATAGCATCTAATGCACTAGAATACCAACTCAGTTGGTTCAGAGCTTAACCCCAGTTGCTACAAGGTGTCTTTCCAACCAGTAGGCCTTTATGGGAAGCAAAGAATAGTTACACTGTAGCCCACCATGCATGTATTAAGAGACCACTAAAGCGGGTTGGCTGCGACTGACTACCTCAACCCGTAGAAAATTTTAGCTGCAAAATCTCATGAATTATGAAGAAGCCAACAAAGAGCTAAGTTGGATGAAGGCCTGTGTCCTCTGAGAGATGAAACAGAAAAGAAGTATTGCTTTGTGTTATACATAGCTCTGTAACACACTGCCAGAGATTTGGTTCAGAAGGAAGCTGCTTGCACCACCTTGTCATGCAGTAACCTAGTATATGTGAAAACCTAGCAGTTCATACCTTTGTGACAGTATCTAATATGGGATTAACTGTACTATCACCTGTTTGTAATGCATTTTAATTAATGCGATGATAAATGTATGCCAACTTATAAATCTATGTGATTAATTTATGTTTAGAAAAGCATTTACTGTTAAAGGTCTTATGTTCTTTACCCAGAGCTGCTTCTGTTGAGATTTTTTAAACCACGCCTACAGTAATACCAGTCTGAACTTTCCATTGAACAGTTTGGCCAAGTTAAAGTTAGTTGCATATCCTTGACAGGGCATCACAATCATCTAATTCTAGCATTCATTGGCTGTTTGTTTTTTCTAGGCAATTCTAAATTAATAGTTTTTTTACTGTTTTATAAACAGCCAATGTTCCTACCATTGTAAAAATCAATTTTAAAAAAAAAACGATCTGTTCCCAAACTGCCTGTGGCTGTCTTCAAACATGCAATGTCAAGATTATGAAACTGTATTTACTAACCCCTAATATTTTGGATACGTTATGAGAAGAAATAAATTGAAGAACTTGGTGACAGCTGGCAAGATTGCAGGGAAAAGAAAAAGGGGAAGGTAGAGAAGTAAAAATCAGAATTACTTGAACGCGTGGTATGACTGAGATGAGAACACAGAGTTGATCCATGACTGATCTAGTGAGATGGTGAAAAATGACCTCCCATGCTTATCGGCTTGGCACATGATGATGATGAAGCCACAGATGCAGACATTATTGGACTGTATAGGTAGATATTGGTCTTAATGAAGCCACAGATGCAGACATTGTTGGACTGCATTGGTAGATACTGGTCTTAATGCACTTCCTTTCTCTGAATAGTGATTATGTAGTACTCACCAACAGGAATGAATTCTCGCTTGCCAGTGAGTTCCTCACGCACACTCTCAATAGCACTCTTGATGGACAGCAAGGCTCCCATGGCCAAACCAACTGGAGGTTCCCCAACAGCTGTCACAAAGAATCGTCACACACCACATTAACAAAGAGCATTGCCAGGCTGCTGACAATTATGTTTTTCTAAAAGCTACCAAAGACAACAGCATTGTGCCACCAAGCAACTGAATGACAATGTTTATTTATGAATAAATGAACTAAAATGTTGACATTTCGTCCTTAAATTTGGGATGTAAATTACAAGTACCTCAGAAGTTGGAGTGGGTTCGCCTGATGGTGAGGGACACTGGTAATAGGAAAAGCTAATCCAGATGCAAAAAGTAATCTAGTGCTACTAGAAGTGGTAGCACATGTATGAATTATGCTTGAGTTCAAAGCGAAGTGAACCCAAAATAAAAATGGCTTCACATTGCAGCTTGGCTGAAGAAGCACCTGATAACCCTGTGGATGCAGTAGAAAGTAAAGTGCTGCAGGAACCACCATTATTCAAGTACACTGACACACAAGTGGTACTGAGCATCTAAATCAGTGCAGAGTGCAGAGAAGCCAGTTTTTTTTAAAAAGTAAAAGGCAATCTGCAGATTCATGTATGCAACCTAGAAGATTTGAACAATAAGTACAGATATAGATTGATTTTAAAATAACAGGAAAACTGCAGTACACAGTTTACATAATGAAGATGAACAACTGAAATAAAACAAAGTAAGTACAAGCTGTAACTATTTAAGGTAGTCACTAAATAAAGGTGTTTATAAAATTTTTATAAAAATTGTGTAGCGTCATAAATATGCCACCTTCCATTTGAATATATTGCTTAGCTTAAATTTAACCATAACAAACTTAGACATCGTATTCATACATTGATTTTAATACATAATAAACATTAAAATGACAACAAAAATGGTTACAAAAAAGACAGTTTCATTGGTATATGGGTCAAATACTAGTTGGTGACTTGTACCTTTAGAACTGAGAACACCAACTGGGTTGGGTGAATCAGGCATGATGTGAATCCTCCAGTCAATGGGAATGTCTTTGGTTGTTGGTGGCTTGTATTCCTGATGAAATAAGAAATGATCTTATAAATAATCCTGTCAAACATGTTTTCATGACTACAAAACAAGCATTTGAATTTCTTCTGAATAACTAAATGTGCAGTTCCCTAGTTTCAAACATGTTCATGCTAAGGGTGTTTTTAACCCCTTTACCGTGGAAAAAAAAAATTTTTTTTGTTATGCAAACTGTGTATTTTTTTTCTTTCATAATTTGATATGTTATGTTGTCCTGGCAAAATAAAATGTTTTTTTAAGTGAAAATGAGTTGTATTTTAGAAATTGTGAGGAAAATAAGAAATGTTCTGTACTAAATGGTACTGTTCAATAACGAACTAAACTGATACGTATATTAGATGTCAATTGTTTTTAGTAATTATACTTGGTGTGGTAAACACCAAAACATGGAGCTGCACATAGTGCTGTGTCACACTCCGGACAGTAGTATCGTGTCTCTTTACGAAATTTTCTCCCATCGGGACCGGGTCTGTTGCAACACACTTTACATCTTTTTTTGTTCTTTCGTACCTTTTTTCTTGTTTACTGTCCACTTTCACTTTTGGCATCACGTGATGACCTACTTTTATCTTCCGCTGTTGAACTGGCTGTTGGATTAGCCGCCCTATGCATTTCCTATGCTATTTTTGTACTAACACGAGTTTACTCGGGACGCACGGCACACAGAAGACTTTTACATCTGATGACGAGTTAACTCGTGATGCACGGTTAAAGCCAACAATTTTTATGACGAGTTAACTCGTGACACACGGTAAAGGGGTTAATGTCCCCTGCCCACTGCTAAGTTGGTCTTCTTAGTCGAGCTAAAAACAACTGTGATAATGCCTCCCCTCCTTAGTCAAGCTATTATTGATGATGATGATTCCTTCATATTCTAGCTGATATTATGATGATGCTTTTAAATTCTAGCTAATATTGATGTTGATGATGCCTTCATTTTTTAGCTAATACAGATGGTGATGGTGACTTCATATTCTAGTTAATGTTGATGATGATTGTGCATTCATATTCTAGCTAATGTTGATGATGGTGCTTTCACAATCTAGCTAATATTGATATTGATGCCTCTTAGTTGAGCTAAATTTAATGAATATGATGATGCCTTCTTAGTTGAGCCAAACAGCTTACCCAAGTGCCATCATTCAGTAACTCTCCAGTTTTCCTATTGTAGTGTAGATCCTCACTGAGGAATGCCCCGAGACCCATCACAAATCCTCCTTCCATCTGACCCACATCAATGGTGGGATTTATGCTGAAAAGACAATAATAAATAATGTCATTTATTATTATAACAGATGGCAACAGACAACAGATTACAGTAAACAATAACAGATTACACCACTATAAAAGGTTAACATGTCATGACAACCTCATGACAGATACTACCAAAGGAATGTGAAGTGAGAAGTCTTCGCATATACTAGGTCCTTCCAAGAAAAGCAGCAACAGCTTGATACCACTGTACAGCTTAATGACTGTATATACACTAATGGCTCTGTCCTTCATGGTAAGAAGTCAGGATGGGAATTCTGTTAGATATAGAGGACAAATCACTGCAGAGAGCAACAATTACATCCAATGTGAGAATGAAGATAGATGCAGCCACTGTAGCACTTCAGTGGTTAGGTCAGACTCCCTACACAGGAGTTATAAATGTCTGATTCTCACTCTTTGCTTCAGTAGGCCCATCATTGTTGGTTATGGTATGAAAAGTGAAGTGATATAAACATACTATCTCTTCAAATCTTTAGTTGGATCTTCTGCCTAGGTGATACAGGGGTCAGAGGTCAAGAGTGAGCTGATTTGACAGTCTCAATGGTATTTTCAGTGAGGATATAGACAATGCTGGCTCTATGGTGAAGGGGTTACAAACACAATTTGAATCACAGCTGTGAGCAAATTGGAAGCAGACCACCTTGTGTTAATTTTCATACAATGGTATGAGTGCCAGTGGTTCAGAAAGCAATGGCAAACTACTGAGTGTAAACTTTCCCAGGAGTCACAAACAGCCAAAATATGCTGGGATTGACTGCTATGTCCTGTAAAGATATGCAACTAACTTATATAGACAATGGACACATAATGTGTGTCTGAAATGACAGATGTCTACAGGTGGATGTAGAGACTGATGAAATAACTTAGTTACAACTTTTAACAATACTGTACATTTCAATGTGGCCAAAATATTTCTCTCATCTCTTTTTTATTTATTTCATCAATGCTCTGTTCATTACAAAGGAGTTGCTGAAAGAAATTTAAAAAGTGAGTAGTGACATTTAAACACAGAAGTCACAAACAATATGCTGCAAGATTTATTGCCTGGCATATTTCGCTACGTCTGATCATGTGCATACTGCAGAGTTATATATTATAAGAAGTGAATTGAAGTAATATAGATTTGAAAGAAGCAAGACACTAGACAAAGACATTGGAGTAATACAGGCTTGAAAGGAGCAATAGATTATTAGAAAGTACTGCACCTTGGGGCACCTCTTCTTGGTGTGGCCTATCTACAGACTGGCTATGCATTCTGGTCAATATTCCAAAGATTGCCACATCTCTCCACAAATGAGATGTCTAGTACTGAAATTGCACACTGCACTTGCAGAGGAAAAGGAGAAGTCTGTAACAGTCTCTTTGGAGACAGCACCTGGAGTCGGATCCAAAGATGAGTCTACACCAACCTGACTCTGATAGATACAAATGCTTTTCAAGGCTCAGGTGACCTCAACATCAGCATATTGGACTTAAGAGTTCAAACTCATAGTCTTTCCGAGCATTCCAACCAACCAATCAACTAGAAAGTATATCACTGAATGAATGCATGAATATGAAATCTTAATCTTCATTATCAAAGGTTTAGAAAACTTGGAGAGTACTGACCACACTAAAAAGTTATTATAATGAGGTATCAAATTTACATGAAAGTAGTAACACAATTTCGTATAATTGAAAAACAGGAAAACTAGAAGACAGGATGAAAGAGAAGACACACTAGGAATTAGTTAATGCATTGTCTACCACATATATGGTTCTTCAGTCTGAAAAAGCAGTCGAAGATATCCTTCAAGAATGTCTTGTTTGTACACATTTGACACTCAAAATATAGGCTCCCCATTTGGATTTGTGCATGAAAAGCTGTATGGCAAACACATAGCTCTAAGACTAACATTCAAGTTATAAATGCTGTTCAGAAAAAGAAACACAACATTATTAGTTTCAATTGCAAACTTGTACCAACATTTTACTGACAATGCTGATTTACCCACTGCAGTCGGTTCTGGCGATGCCGGTCCATAAGCACAGGACCTCTATAGGATCTTCTAGCCTAAAGACCAGTGTCGTGAAGATGGTTCCTGACCATTTGATGTGAAATATGACGAGCTCCTGGCATTGACTGGACTGTGGAGGACGCAGATGGAATTAGATTCCTAAGGTGACAAAGCCGTATGAAGCGGTCTTCGGCAGCAGTTGTGATTCTGGGTCTGCCACTGTGCAGCTGGTCTGCCACTAAGCCAGTTTCATTAAATCTCCTCCAAAGGTGACTAATTGTGCTTCTAACCACATTAAATTCTCTGGCTACTACACTTTGTGACCGTCCAGCCTGTAAACATTCAATGATGATGACTCGTTCTGTAGTGAGGTGAGCCATGCTTGCGAATTGAATTTTCAACTGAATTTATTTGAGGAACATCAATCTTTTACAGGCATTAAATAATATGGTCAGAGAGTTTTGTGTTCAGTAAGTTTCATGGGATTATCATGAACTTGTCACAAGTTATTGTCAAAAATGTGGTTTTGACCTTGACCTCTTTCATTACCTCACGAATCATGAGGTGAGTACAATTCAGGTAACCACTAGAAGTTAATGACCAGATGGACACAGTCAATAGCTTGATTGATGTCCAATCAGCGAATATCTTTTATAAAAGTAATACCAAAAATGTTGTGTTTCTGTTTTTGAACAGTATATGAATGTGCATTAGGCATCTGGGAAAGAAGAGGAGGAGAAACAGAAGGCAATGGAGGAGGAGAAGAAGAGGAAGAAGAGACTGCTGAAATGAAAAAAACAGCAAAACAGGTGAGTCATTGCAACTCTGTATCTTTCTCTTTACCTGTCACCAAAGTCAGCCATGATATCCACTCTCCTGATTTGGAACTCTCCAGTGAGCACATCTACCTCCGATTCCACAACACCAGCACAGTAAGTATGGTAGCGGAACATGTCAGTAATAGCAATCTTGTCAGATCTACAGATATGGGTACAGAATAGGATGTTGCAATTGTTATAAGTAAGTATGGTAGCGGAACATGTCAGTAACCTTATCAGATCTACAGACATAGGTACGGAATAGGATGTTGCAATTGTCAGACCTATAAACATGGGCACGGAATAGGATGTTGCAATTGTTATAAGCAAGTATGGTAGCAAGACATGTCAGCAACCTTGTAAGATCTACAGACATGAGTTCAGATTAGGATGTTGCAATTTTCAGATCTACAGACATTGGCACAGAATAGGGTGTTGCAATTGTCAAATCTATACACATGGGTATGGAATAGGATGTTACAACTGTTAGATCTACAGACATGGGTACAGAATAGGATGTTGCAACTGTTAGATCTACAGACATGGGTACAGAATAGGATGTTACAACTGTTAGATCTACAGACATGGGCACAGAATAGGGTGTTGCAATTGTCAAATCTATACACATGGGTATGGAATAGGATGTTACAACTGTTAGATCTACAGATATGGGTACAGAATAGGATGTTGCAATTGTCAAATCTATAAACATTTGTACAGAATAGAATGTTGCAAAGTATGGTAGCAATACATGTCAGCAGCCTTGTAAGATCTACAGTCATGGATACAGAACACGATGTTGCAATTGTTAGATCTTCAGACATGGGTACAGAATAGGATGTTGCAATTGTTAGATCTACAGACATGGGTACAGAATAGGATGTTGCAATTGTTAGATCTTCAGACATGGGTACAGAATAGGATGTTGCAATTGTAAGATCTTCAGACATGGGTACAGAATAGGATGTTGCAATTGTTAGATCTTCAGACATGGGTACAGAATAGGATGTTGCAATTGTTAGATCTTCAGACATGGGTACAGAATAGGATATTGCAATTGTTAGATCTTCAGACATGGGTACAGAATAGGATGTTGCAATTGTTAGATCTTCAGACATGGGTACAGAATAGGATGTTGCAATTGTTAGATCTTCAGACATGGGTACAGAATAGGATGTTGCAATTGTTAGATCTTCAGACATGGGTACAGAATAGGATGTTGCAATTGTAAGATCTTCAGACATGGGTACAGAATAGGATGTTGCAATTGTTAGATCTTCAGACATGGGTACAGAATAGGATGTTGCAATTGTTAGGTCTACAGACATGGGTACAGAATAGGATGTTGCAAGTTGTTAGATCTATAGACATGGGTACAGAACAGGATGTTGCAAATTGTTAGATCTATAGACATGGGTACAGAATAGGATGTTGCAATTGTTAGATCTTCAGACATGGGTACAGAATAGGATGTTGCAATTGTCAGATCTACAGACATGGGTACAGAATAGGATGTTGCAATTGTTATAGGTAAGTATAGTAGCTGAACATGTCAGCAACCTTGTCAGATCTACAGACATGGGTACAGAATAGGATGTTACAATTGTTAGATCTACAGACATGGGTACAGAATAGGATGTTGCAATTGTCAGATCTATAGACATGGGTACAGAATAGGATGTTGCAATTGTAAGATCTTCAGACATGGGTACAGAATAGGATGTTACAATTGTCAGATCTACAGACATGGGTACAGAATAGGATGTTACAATTGTTAGATCTTCAGACATGGGTACAGAATAGGATGTTACAATTGTCAGATCTACAGACATGGGTACAGAATAGGATGTTACAATTGTTAGATCTACAGACATGGGTACAGAATAGGATGTTACAATTGTCAGATCTACAGACATGGGTACATAATAGGATGTTACAATTGTCAGATCTACAGACATGGGTACAGAATAGGATGTTACAATTGTTAGATATTCAGACATGGGTACAGAATAGGATGTTACAATTGTCAGATCTACAGACATGGGTACAGAATAGGATGTTACAATTGTCAGATCTACAGACATGGGTACAGAATAGGATGTTACAATTGTTAGATCTACTTATATGGGTACAGAATAGGGTGTTACAATTGTTATAAATCAAGGACACTATTACACACTGTAAGGTGCACTAGGGCATATGGTGCTAGACCCATCCTTTATAAACCAATTGGCACTCAGTGGGTGATGTGGTCACTATCATGTCGACTGCCTTTACTTCCCAACACATATTTGGTACCCATGTTAGGATGGGTCGACCTGGGAATCCAGGTCAACTTCAAAATTTTTTATTCGAAGCAGATTTTAAACCATGACTACCGACCAGTAGATGAGTTTGTAACCACTATACTATGTTGGATCCTTAACTATCTTAAAGATGACACAAATATAAATAATATTTAGACAGAAAAAAAAAATGTATGCAATGCCTATGAAAAGCACATTTAAAATGAAATAAATTATCACTTAACACCATAAATCTGTTAGATTATGACTTATGAAAAGTACCCCACACACACACAAGCCCACACACATATGAGGGGAAGTCAATAAGTAAGTCGCAAATGGCTGTAGAAAAAATAACTATGTATGATAACAACTTGAAACCAGTTTATTTTTATACATACATTGTCCCTTTATTTCTCAACATAATTTCCACCAACATTGATGTACTTATCCCATCGTTTTAACAGTCCTCCCACACAAGCTGCACAGAACCGCATGCTCTGTTTTCTAAACCACGTTTTCACTTCACATTCAACTTTGGCGTCATTCGTGAAATGTCTCCTGCCAAGGTGGGTTTTCAGTGGACCAAAAAGGTGGAAATCGCTAGGGGCTAAGTCGAGGCTGTAAGGTGGATGTTCCAGAACTTCCCACCTTGGTTAATTTTCTCCTGAGTTATGTGGTCTAGCATTGTCATGAAGAAGCAAACACTCCTCTAGTCAGCAGTCCTTGACGTTTTCTTTGAATTGCATCACGAAACATCGATAGAACCTCACAGTACGATTCAGAATTCACATTGTCACCTTTCTTCTTGAAATTGGTTAAAAGCACTCCTTGACAATCCCAGAACACTGTCAGCATAACCTTCCCTGCTGATGGCGTAACCTTGAATTTTTGGACACAAGGCGAAGAAGGATGTTTCCATTGCATTGAAGCATGCTTTGATTTGGGCTGGTAGTGATGCACCCATGATTCGTCCCCAGTAACAATCCTGTTCAGCATGTCTTCTCCTTCATCTTCGTATCGACAGAGATGATGCAAGGACAGGCCAAATCAGTTCATTTTGTGTTCCTCCTTCAATTGTCTGGTACCCACCTTGAGCACACTTTCTTAAATTTCAATCGATCATGCATTATGCTGTATGCTGAACCATGTGAGCACCCTATTGCAGATGCTACAGAGTCTATCGTTACTTGCCTGTCACCTCTAATCATCTCCTCCTACCGCTGCACTGATGCTTCATGTTGCAATCTCAACAGGACTGACCAGATCGGATTTCATCAACAATTTTAGAGCGTCCTTGAGAAAATTTTTCTACCCAGCTATGCACCGCTTTACGGGACAAACATTTGTCAGCATAAACAGGAAGCATTTCCTTAAGCATGTTCTTTGCAGGCAGTCCTTATGCCCACAAAATACCCACAACAGCACGTTGCTCTTAGGTTGTACACTCCGTAAGTACAGTCACCATTTTGTTTATGCGCTGCGCATGCTCATGAGACACCTAGCGCCACCTGATGAATGGGAATATAAAATTTGATTTTACTATCACCTAATGACACCTGTAGAATACACCAACTACATTTACCTGCCATCCCATAGAACTGTGTGACTTTCTTATTGTCTCGCCCTCGTACTTCATCTTCTCTTCCCTAATTTACCCCAGTGGAGTGTTGGGGGTGATGTAAAGATCTTTTGTGTGCTCTTTCTAATACTCTTTGTAATTTTGTGTGAATTTTTCTGAGGTTGTTCTTGATACCATCACTGCTTAACATGGTATTTCCCTTCTGTATCAATTATATTTCTTCAACGTGGCTTTTTGTGGCAAATGGTACAATCTTTTCGTTAGCCGCTACACGCTGCAGGATTTGCTGAGGGGGGGGGGGGGATTCGAGCACTTATGTACTGAGTGGTTCAAAGTGCAATGAGGATAATCTGTCGACTAACTAACTAACTGGTACAATTTTGTGAAGTGGCCAAACCGTTTAATCTGTTGTTCTTTAATGAAGTGAAAAACTGGTTTCAGACCTAGTCATTTTCTAATTTCCTGTCCTAATTCTTATTCTTCTTCTTCGTTCATCCGGAGTTTTTTTCCGGACGTGATTGCGTTGTGCCTGTTTACAGCAGAGCTGCGTTCTTGCGCCTTAGGCCAACACATCCGACTTCTGCGGGCATTTGTTGACCGGGTTAACCTTCCTGGGGGTTTCTTAGGACGTTAGACTCTCACTGTTGTGGGTGTTATCTCCCATCCCAGCTGGCCCATATAGAACAGCCAAAGGCATCCTGGTCGGCCCTCAAGGGAAGGCAGGGGCAGACCATGGGCATTCCCCACCATCCAAGGAGGCTTCCATAATTGCAGAGCCATCACACACCGCTCTGGTACTGGGCTCACCCAAGGAATCGTCACGTCCTGCACATGGCTGCTTAGCCTCACTTCCGTATATTGGGCCTTCCGTTCACCATAGGCTGTTCTTCCAGAAGCCAGAAGAATGCAGTTTGCAGATGACATCCACACAATGAGCTTTCGATTCGGACTTTCCACGTAATGGATTTGCTATCCAAGCAATATTCCATTTCATGCCACTGGGAGGCTTGTGTAACCGACATGCCTGTGGTAATGAAGTGTGGCAGTCTAAATACTTCTTCATGTACATTTAAATGTCAACCTGAATACAGTTAAAGTAAGCTGCAGTCGACTTGAGCTTGTTGATATCTCCATAGAGCTTGTCCTCGAATGAAGCAGGTGTGGGCCAAAATATCTTTCTCTGTTCTGCATATATTGGGCACTCTTGCAGCAAATGTTTAGCTGTCATTTTACCAGTTCCACAATTACATTCATCTGTATCTCCTATCTTTAGTTTGTTGAACAAGTGGTATTTCAACCTGTTGTGTCCTGTGCGGAGTCTGAAGATTGCTACTTGTTCTCTTCGGTCGAGTTTGTAATATGCATCATCCTTCTGGTGGCCTGGATGCTCTGATTCCCATTTGGTTCTATAAGTGCTTTTTATCAACCTCTTTGCCTCATTATAGGTTATGTCTATGTCAGGCTGTGGTAGTCGTCCGCCCTCTTTTGCCAGTCTGTCAGCCTCTTCATTTCCAGGTATACTGCAATGTGATGGTATCCACTGTATTACAACTTTTTTGGATTTCTGGCATAGACCATGGAGTGCTGCTCTTAGGTCAGCTATTTCTGTGCTGTTACTGTTCTTCAGTATTGAGACAGCTGACTTTGCATCTGTAAAGATAGCTATTTGCGTCTCTTTATTTTCCTCCATCAAGAGCATTTCTGCTGCAGTTTTCAGAGCCTCTACCTCCACTTTGAAGTTACTTGAAAACTTTCCAGTTGCCACTGAATGTGTTTTTTTCACTCCATTTTTTAAATTTAGGAGAATTCCTCCTCCTCCATTCTCTACTGAATTTTTGGCTGATCCATCTGTATATGCATGGGGCCAATTGCTGCTTGGGTAATGTTCTTTTATGTAGTTTAGGGTTATTTCTCTTCTTGCGGTTTCATGCTGAGTGTTCTTTTTCTCAATACCAGGAATGTTTTCTATCATCTCAGGCAGTAGCTGCTGTCTCCAAGCGGGAACTTGTCTGCATTGTAAATGGGTTTGACTGTTGATATGTTAAGTATTGGATCTGCCCTAATCTTTCGTTTTGCAGTTTCTACAAAGTTGCTACGCTTCAGTCTTCCCTTTCCAAAACCACTAAAACTTTTATACAATGGGTGGTCTGTCAATCTTCTAAATTTTTCAGCTTGTTGCTGGGCTCTATCTCTTCTATCCTGCATTGGTTGTAAACAAGTGATCTTTTCTAGTTCATTAATAGGCGTTGTCTTCAGGCTTCCAGTTATGATTCGCATTCCTTGGTTTTGGACTCTACTTATTTTGTTAAAGTTTGACTTAGCTGCTGTTGCCCAAGCTGCAATGCCATATTCCAGTACTGGCCTCACCCGTCCAGTATATAACTTCTTGAGAACTTTCTCATCTGCTCCCCACGTTGTACTAGCAAGCTTTTTCATGATTGCCATTCTTTGCCTTGCTCTTGTTCGATTTTTCTCAACCTGTGTCTTCCATGTCAGGCGACGATCAAAGGTGACTCCTAGATAGTTTGGATTTTCTTCATGGCGCAATATTTTTCCATTCAATACCAGCTTAGGTTGCTGAGTTTTAGTTGAGAGGGAGAATACTGTGCATGTTGTTTTCTCCTCACTTATCTTCACTAGCCATGATTTTGACCAGTCCTCTAGCGCTAATAGGGCTTGCTGTATTCTGCTGTTAGCTGTACTAATATATTCTTCAGATGTCCATATGGCTAGGTCATCTGCAAAGGATGATGTGTGTACTCTAGCTGGAAAATTTTCCGTGATGTCGTTTATATATGCTAGGAATAATGTTGGTGAAAGAACTCCTCCTTGGGGGACACCTTGCTCCAACAGCATCATTTTGCTGGTTTGTCCTTGTACTTTTGTCCTGGCAGTTCTGTTCTCAAGGTAGTGGCTGATCCATTTGTACATTTTCCCACAAACATGCATTTTTTGCAGTTTTACTTTCAGTCCTTCCTTCCATACTTTATCAAATGCTTTTTCTAAATCTATCCAGACCGCTAGTGTGTGCTTTTTCTCTTGGAAGGCATCCTCTATTTCCTGAGCTATATAGGTTATTTGATCTTCAGTGGATCTGTACTTTCTGAATCCTGCTTGGTGAGGTGTTAAGAGTTGGTTTTCTTCCAGATGCCATGTTAGCCTGCCATTGATAATGCGTTCCATTAATTTTCCTACACAGCTAAGAAGACTGATAGGTCGATAGCCATTTGGTTCTTCCAGGTCTTTTCCTTTCTTTGGGACTGGTATTAGTATAGCTTCCTTCCATGCCTGTGGGACTATTCCCCTCTTCCAGCTGTAATTTAGGACTGCTAGTAGTTTCTTTTTTGCCTTAGTGCCTAGTCCTATTAGCATTTCATTTGTGATTCCATCCTTTCCTGGTGATGTCTTCTTTTTTAGGGTATTCATTGCCTGTTCCATTTCTTCCATTGTTAGATTTGCCATCATATATTCTGCTGCTGTCTCTGTATTTCTATGATGTATCTGTTTATCTTTGATTGCTTTCTTCTGTTCGGCTGTAATATCAATGTGGTTTGCACTGGCATAGTGTTCCATTAGTGCATTTGCAGCCTTTTTTCCTGTAAGCAAGGCATTTCCTTGTTTAATTGTTATTTGTTTGTTTCTAGGTCCTTCATTGTTCATGGCTTTCACTAGTTTCCATAGTTTGTTTCCATCCCTGTCAAAATTCAGGTTTTCTGTTTTTTTCCTCCAACAATCTCTTGTTGTTTGATTTACTGTTCTTTTATATTTTGCTGAGATGGCTTTGAGAGAGATGTTCGCTTCAGTTGTTTGTTCTCTCTCTGCGGTCTTCCTAGCATCTTCAACTTTGTCCTCCAAAATTTGTAGTTCCTCAGTCCAGTATGGTTTGTAATTTTTCCTCGCTCCTCTTGGAATAGACTCAGTGGCTGCCTGTATTATTGCTCTGTTTAGACTTTCCACCATTTGCTTCATGTTGCCATATCGTGTATTTATGTTTTCACAATATTTGTCTGTTAGTATGGAAAATCTGTCCCAATCTGCTCGTTTGTAATTCCAGCGGGGCAAAGGCTTTTGCTCCTGTGGAACATACTCCATATTTATTACAAGCTTGATTGGTCTGTGGTCACTACCTGCTAATTGGTCAAGCACATGGCGATCGATTTTGTGGAGGATGTCTCCTGTGCAGAAAGCTAAGTCTGGAGTAGAAGTGGTAATCCATCTTCTGCAGTAGAAGCTCGGTGTGTCATCCGCTTTGTTGAGTAGATGGAGATTTGAGTCTATTTCCCAGTCCTCCACTTCATCTCCTCTTTTGTCAGTATCTGGGTATCCCCATCTTTCTGAGCGGCTATTAAAGTCTCCGACAACAATGCAATTTGTGTCAGTTATTTTCATGTTTGAGAGTGTAAGATCCTTATCTGCCGGGCTATACAGATTGTAAATTCTTATTTTCATGTCCTTTATCATTATATCAACACCTATAATTTCCGTTTGGTTGTCAGAGATCACAGATACTTCGCTGCAAGGTATTGTATTTCGTGTAAGTATTACAACTCCTCCTTTGTGTCCTTCACGGTCGAAACGTGTGGCCTGATATCCCTCGACTGAAAATGTGCGATTGGCGTTGAGGTGTGTCTCTTGAATGCATGCCACATCTATTCTATCTTTATGAAGATGCTGTGTTAGGGAGGCTTTCTTGTTATAAACTCCTTCGGCATTCCATTGTAGTATGTTGAGAGTCCAGGGTGTTTGGTCAATAGCTCTTAACCTACTCCTCTGTGCCTTGACTCCACAGCACAGGGGAAGGTGACCACCAGTAGTCATGGGTGGACCCCCTCGAGGCAGGGGGCCCGGCACTATCACCGCCTGATGGGACTTCACGGGATTAGCACCATAACGATTAATTTTCATCTGTGGCATCATGAAATGATAAAGTTACGTTGCACTTCTTTGTCACGCCTGTGGCTCAGTACATCCGATTTCAACAAGCATTTGTTCGGGATGCTTTCCCTAGCCTTTGACTGTCCCCAGTCTACCTACAAGGCAGCAGGTTTGTACGTCTCTTCGTCTGGTCCCTCTCCCTTTACCTGTCCGACATGGGTGACCCTACCAGTAGCTGTGCTACCGTCGGCATAGCTCTTGGGGTCATTGGAACGCGCAAGCCCCTCTACCTCGTCAAGGTGGACGCACGGCAGAGGGGGTCCTAATTCTATCTCTCATGGTACTCCCATATCACTTATAAATCATCTCATCTCTGTCGTTATCATTATGAGCTCATTAGTTGCAGCAAGTGTCCATATTTGACATTGGCAGCATAATTTGGACCAAAGAACAGTTTTTATATACACACAAATGATGAACTGTAATTTTAGTGGCAGATGGCATTCTGTCAGTGGTCTTATGCATGTATGCCTGTGCATGCTGTTGGTTTCTCAGGGCCGCTGTCTGTTCCACTTTTCATACTGGACAAGAAGAATTTTGTGTGATATTAACTGGCACAGGACCCTTATAGGGTGACTCTTTGCCACGAAGTTGGAACTGCGACTACTGATTTTTTTTTTTTTAGAATTGCATATCCCTTTCGGGACTTTGCAGTCAACACCAGCATTTTCAGCAGCTGTTGATGTACTAGGCAAGTGTACACGTTCAGTAGTTTGCCATTGCTTTCTGAACGACCGGCCCCTATACCTTTTTCGAAAAAACCAGCACCGCTGTGTTTCGAACCCGGGTTGACTAACGATTAACTAACACATAAATATACAATGTTTGAAAATACTGACTTTGCTCTGGCTGAAAGATCAATGCTGCTGAAGTTACAGGCATTAAGTAATGCAGGCCAAGGAGCATCAGGCATCTTCTCACGAACTGGCCGGATACGCTCATTAAGTTCATTGCAGGCATTGATAGCAGCCTGAAATATTTCAATGAAAACAACTGGCAAACACTAGACATAGGTTAGCTTTACATAAATATAATCACACAACACAAAAGGAGAGGAGTTTGAGACATCAAGCCATCATCAGTAAATAACAACAACACAAATCACAACAAGACAAAACAAAGATAGAAATGACATTAATTGATTCACTGCCAAACAAACAGTAGGTTTAGACCAAATATGGCACACAACCATATGAACATGTGAATTTCTGGTCATTGTGCATTGAACAATTTGGTACAGTTATCTCAGAACAGTCATAACTTTTGATGGGAGATGCCTTGAAGAGATTAGAACAAGAATTGCCATTCCGGTCATTGTGCATTGAACAATTTGGTACAGTTATCTCAGAACAGTCATAACTTTTGATGGGAGATACCTTGAAGAGATTAGAACAAGAATTGCCATTCCGGTCACTGTGCATTGAACAGTTTGGTACAGTTATCTCAGAACAGTCATAACTTTTGATGGGAGATGCCTTGAAGAGATTAGAAAAAGAATTGCCATTCCGGTCACTGTGCATTGAACAATTTGGTACAGTTATCTCAGAACAGTCATAACTTTTGATGGGAGATGCCTTGAAGAGATTAGAACAAGAATTGCCATTGCGAAGGTAGCCTTTTGCAAGATGAAAAACCTACTGACCAATAAAAAGATATCAGTTGAAACAAGAAAAAGAGTGATGAAGTGCGACATAAAACCTGTACTTTTCTATGGATGTGAAGTGTGGACAATGAGCAGACAAGTTCAAAAACATCTAATGACCGTGGAAATGTGGTTTCTAAGGAAAATGCAAAGAATACCATGGAGAGACAGAAAAACCAATGAACAAGTCCTTCAAGAAACAAATGATCATTAAATGTTTAGAGACATTAGACGTAGACAGTCAAAATATTTTGGGCATGTGAGAAGAAATGAATTGGAGAACTTGGTGACAACTGGCTAGATCGAAGGGAAGAGACCAAGGGGAAGACCGAGAAGTAAATATATGAATGACTTGGCCATGTGGCATGGTCGAGACAGAAACACGGAGCTGATCCATGACTCTGAAATGGCAAAACATGATCACCCACGCTTATTGGCATGGCACATGATGGATGGATGGATGGATGGATGGATGGATGGATGGATGGATGGATGGATGGATGGTGCACTGAATATGTGGAAGATACTACAAAACAAAACAAATAACACGATGACCCTACTATGGCAATATATCGTCCTTCTGTCCAAATGGGAGGTCCTATTTGGTGATATATTATCCTTAATCACTGAATCAGTCAATGTAGCCACATTAAGGGATAATAATAATATTATGCAACCATGTGAGATATTTAGAATGGTCAGTAGAAATCATACAATAATTATTAATATCATGTAATTTATTGTATAATGGCAAGCTACTGAACGTAAACTTGCCAAGACATCAACAACAGCAGTAAAATGCTGGTGTTAACAGTGATATCCTGTAAAGAGGATATGCAAAAAAAATTTATTCTATACCACTTAATTCAGAATAAATGTATTGGTTTCTCTATACAAATGGTCTTTTCATTAACTTCTTCCATGTCATGCATTTGTTACATTAACACTCTCTCTAGCCTGTAAGTAAGAGTAAGTAAAGAACCCTTCTCCATGCCTTGAGGGGCTAGCTCTCTATTTGCATGGACCAGTCAGCACTCTACTCTATGGGTGAGGTAGCCAGTATCAAGCTGGACACTTTTACTTCCTAGAACATTTTATGGTGCCAAGTTTAACCTCGGCAGACCTGGGAGTTCAAGTCAGTTAAAAAAAAAAAAAAAACAATTCCTGTCTTAAGATAAAATCAAATACATGACCACTGGCCTGCAAGCAAGCATCCTAGCCACTGTGCTACCACAACCACCTCTTTACCCTGATTGTTACTTTGACTCCTTCTGCCTCTTAGTGTTATTATTTTAACTGTTTCCTTTACAAACAGATAGAACAATGAATAAGACAGTCCGTCGAGAAACAGATGAAAGATGTAAACAGATTTAAGAAATTAGACATAGACTATCAAGACTTTTTGGGCATGTATGAGGAGAAATAGACTTGAAAACTGAAGGTCACCTCACAAACCTGATGGAAGAAGATCAAGGAGAAGACAAAGAGATACACACCTGGATAACCTGGCCAAATGGCATCATCAGAACAAGAACACAAACCTGATGGAAGAAGATCAAGGAGAAGACATTGAGATACACACCTGGATAACTTGGCCAAATAGCATCATCAGAACAAGAACACAAACCTGATGGAAGAAGATCAAGGAGAAGACAACGAGATACACACCTGGCCAAATGGCATCATCAGAACAAGAACACAAACCTGATGGAAGACGATCAAGGAGAAGGCAAAGAGATACACACCTGGATAACCTGGTGAAATGGCATCATCAGAACAAGAACACAAACCTGATGGAAGAAGATCAAGGAGAAGACAAAGAGATACACACCTGGATAACCTGGCCAAATGGCATCATCAGAACAAGAACACAAACCTGATGGAAGAAGATCAAGGAGAAGACAAAGAGATACACCCCTGGATAACCTGGCCAAATGGCATCATCAGAACAAGAACACAAACCTGATTCAAGACTCTGGTGATCATCTGAGATGATGAACCATGATTGCACACGCTTACTAGCATGGCACATGATGATGATGATATACAACATTGAATACTTAAGCTGGTCTGGTGGTCATTTGTTCAAATCTGCTTTAAAGTGGAATTTTAAAATTGATATGAGCTCCCAGGTTGACCTGACCTAAATTGAGTACCAGGAGATGTTTCAGGAAGTGAAGGTGGCTGATGTGATACTGAGTGATTACATGACAACTCAATTGCCGATTGGTCTATACAAATATGGATCTAGCACCGCATGCCCAATAAGGTGTGGCAAGGGGTCCTTTACTTACTTTCTAATACTTGAAGTAATAACTGACCTTTTGATAAACATATGACCTTCCACATTTCCACAACTGACTTTTAATGGTGTGTATTTAATTGCCAGCTCCGTGGTGAAAGATGCAGTTCGTAATTCCGCATACCTGTGTTCGAAACACAGCTGTGGAATATTTGGCAGCAGACTGCCTTACGTTGGTTTTTTATTAAATGGTATGGGTGCCGGTCATTCAGAAAGCAATGTCAAACTACTGAACGTAAACTTGCCCAGGAATCATGAACAGCGAAAAATGCTGTAAAGGATATGCAACTAACTAACTATTAAAATTGCTTCTGGCTTCTTATATTCTTTCTTCAAGTTCTTTTTCTAATTCTAGTATCACATTTGGCTTTAAATAGAATATGCCCATAGTGTGTATTTTCTTTTGTTGTCGATGGATTTTTAATGAATGGAACACATAAATGAGAACGGATATTTATGAACACACGTATGTGTATACATATATTTGTATGCACATACATCAGTCTATACATTATTATTTACACATCTGAAAAATGTGGCATAACATTGGAAAGCATACCTGGACACACATTTCACTTGCAGTGCTTCCCCCAGTGAACAGAGGATTCGGGAGTGTGTTATTCTGCAAAGGCCTGACTTTAATGGAATCAATTGGGATGTTCAGTGTTTTGGCAACAGCCTGTGATACCTGTAGAATGATAGTAAAATCACATATTTTAACTGAAGCCATTAAATGTGCAAAAGGAAAAAAAAAAAAGTATAAAATGTAAAACAAACTTTGTTACAGTTTTAGAATATATGAGGGACAGTAAAAAGAAACCAGACTCTTAAAATAGTGTTGCAAATATGTGCGCTAGCGAGTTAGGTACTTCATATATGTACACCGGGGATGTTCATCTTTAGTCTAATAATAGTAGGATCATAGCCTGCTGGTCAATCTTTGATGTACTTCCAGTAAAGTGATGGCACATGTAGTGCACTTGGCAATTTTTGAAACATTCAGCAATGAAGGATTGTGAAGAACAACAAATTTGCATGAGGTTCTGTTTAAAATTAGGTAAAAAATTTACTGAAACTTTTCAAGAGCTGAAACAGGCCTATGAGGACATCTGTCTCAGTCATGTGTGATGTCATAAGAGGAACCGGCGTTTCAAACCTGGAAGAACTTCCACATCAGATGATCACAATTTTGATCACAAATCTAGTCCCAGATGAAAATCTTCTTCTTCTTCTTCTTTTCGTTCATCCGGAGTGTTTTTTCAGATGTGATTGCGGTGTGTCTGTTATGCGCCCTTGGGCCGAAACCCGTAGGCCAACACATCGACTTTAGCGTGCTTTTTTGACCAGGTAGCATTCCTGGGAGACTCTCACTTTTGTGGTGCCATCTGCAACCATGCTGGCCAAGGTTGAACGGTCGAAGACAACGGTCATCCCTCAAAGGAAGGCAGGGACAGTCCATAGCATTTTCCGCCATCCAAGGTTGCTTCCATAGTTGCAGGGCCGACACATAACGCCCTGGATCTGGGCTCACCGAGGGAGATCGTCACGTCCTGCTCATGGCTGCTTTAAATCCTCACTTCAATATATTGGTCATTTCGTTTCCCCGGGTCATTCCCGCACAAACCAGACAGGTTTGCAGACGGCATCCACTCAGCGAGTTTTCGGACATGTGCTTGTCGTTGCGCCCATCAGAGCTTTTCCAGGCACAACAGACATTCGGAAAACTACCCAGTCAGAGCTGT
Organism: Cepaea nemoralis; assembly: GCA_014155875.1. NCBI lineage: Eukaryota > Metazoa > Mollusca > Gastropoda > Stylommatophora > Helicidae > Cepaea > Cepaea nemoralis. Next base: position 424,685 of record JACEFZ010023463.1, read on the forward strand.
TCCGAACAAGAGCGGCATTCGGAAACTAGGTAGTCAGAGCTGTTCCTAGCACGAGAGACATTCGGACGAGACATTTCACTCGGACGTAATTGCGTAGTGTCAATTTTTAGTTTGCCACCCGTAGGACGACACTTCCGACTTCAGCGGGCATTTTTTAATGAGGTTAACCTTCCTCTGGTTACGAGGCACGTTGGACTGTTGTGATGTCGCTAACATCTCAGCTGGTCAAGATAGAACGATGAACGACATCGTGGTCGGCCCTCAAGGGAAGGCAGGGGCAGACCATGAGCATTCCCTCGCTATCCAAGGAGGCTTCCATAATTGCAGAGCCGGCACATATTGCTCTGTGACTGGGCTCACCCGAGGAGTTGCCACGTCCTGCTCATGGCTGCTTTAGTTCCTCACTTCCATGTGTTGGGCAACTCGTTTGCCACTGATCGCTCAAGCACACACCAGGGACGGTCAGACTGCAAGCGACACCCACTCGGTAAGCTTTTGCTTTTGACTTCGGACCACGCAATAGGTTCGCTCGCCGTGCGTTCCATTTTGCGTCATTGAGACGTTCTTCCACTTTTGTCTACACTCTCTATGAGTTAGATACAGTTTTCGCAGCCATTTTCTTCGACTGGGGCACTTTTTTGACTTTTTGTACTCGCTCACGAGGTAGGCTACTTGTGCTGCCGGCTCAGCACCTTACCTTCGTGCAGCGGTGAACGAGAAACGGCCTGGCCCTCTCATCCGGGAATCTCTCATATCCCCCAGCTGAGAGCCTTCGAACTTCTATCAGACCTGAGCATGTAGCTTGCTCAGTATCACGCCTTTATTTTTCGAAAGGTGGCTATCGGCCCGGCTCTCAGGTCCGAGGGTTTGTGGCTTAGAGGCGTTCAGCCACAGCCCTCGACAGGGAGCCTTTAGTGTTTTGTCCGGACCAAGAACTTCTGCCTTCGTGCGCCTGATTTAAATTTTAGACTGCTATCCTCAGTCTCACCTGCAGAGCAGCAGGTTGTGTCTCTCTTAGTCTGGTCCCTATCCCATAAGCTGTCCGATATGTAGTTTTTCATCCATCAGCAAGCAAATGGGGTCGATGGGACACGCAAGCTCCCCCACCACGTCAAGGTGGAGACACATCGGGGGAGCCATCGACATTTGATAGGGCAGACATTTGAAAGATGCGTCGCCGGCACGTAAGGCCATGCGATCAGCACAAAGTTATCCAGAGTCACCAGTGGGAACGCCGCGCCCCGCGAAGGGCAACGACGATTGGTTTTGAACTAATAAAAGCGCTCTTTCCGCGAGGGTCGGAGCTTGGTAAGCATGTATTAGCTCTAGAATTGCCACAGTTATCCAAGTAGGATCGTGTCATCTAAGGAACCTCGACTGATTTAATGAGCCATTCGCGGTTTCACCGTGAGACAGTGTGAACTTAGACATGCATGGCTTAATCTTTGAGACAAGCATATGACTACTGGCAGGATCAACCAGATATCTATCGGACAGACGGACTATTCACGCACACGCAAGCCAAGAGTAGCATCGCTAAAGCGCGCCCTCCCGGTACAAGGTGATACATGCAAAACCACTGGACGCCTACCGACGAGCTTTCAAGCTACGCCGGCAGGACTAACCGAAAAAAAAGCTATACCAGCTTACTGACTGCAGGCCCACTACTCATCGAGAGAGAGTGGGCGCTTATCGAGACTTTGTCGAACGGTCGTACAAATTTTGCTCTTTTGCCCGCTCAAACCACGACCCTGGCTGCACGATGCGGTTACATTCTTGAAACGCCTGCCTCGCTAACTCACGTTGGCTGGGAAGATCCCATTTTGGTGCACCTCACACAGCCATCCGAGACAACGAACGCTAGACGCGGAACTGATCTAGCGAACCAGACCAGCCCCACGGATGAAAATGAATATCTATCTTCTGTTTGTTTTTAACTGATTCTCTGCCACAGACCGATAGGAGGTTCCATAGAAAGGTTTTGGCACCCGCAAACCGATAGGTCAATTCGGTATATACAGTGCTTTAATTGATCCATTGCTCCTTTTTAGTCCACAATTTTTAGTGCCCCATTTAATTAAACTTTACAACGAAAGATTTCGCTTCTGCCCATGTGCAGGAAGACACTAGGCCCCATTTATTTTTAAGGAGAAATTGAGTTTGTTGTGATTTGAAATGATTGTTGTGATTCAAAATTCGAAGTGACAACACCTTCTGGTTCTGGACCGCATATATTTTAATAAAATTACCGTTTTAAACAATTTTATATTATAGTTATTGTGATGTAAAGAACTTTGTGAAAGATTCTAAAACTTATACCACGTGCAGTATTCAGTTAATTATTTAGAAGACAGCCATAATTTCAAAAGAAATCTAACAGTGAAAGTTCCTCATATTATGACGGCACATACCGACTTATGCTTACGCTAATGGGCCACACTTGTGCCACTAAATTTGTTTTGTCTATCACAAAGTATTTAAGGAGTATTTAAATAATTAAATTTAGAAGAATAATAATTATAACTAAACAGAAAATAGTGTTTATTATTGTTTCTCAGTACTCTACTCCTCAGTAATCTGCCTGGTGTGTTCCTGACATTTTCCATTTTGTGTGAAAATTATATGCTTCGGAATATTATGTTTTAATTATGTTTTATTGGTGTTGTGGTGCAGTTCTTGTGATATTATTGAACAAAAGTGGTGTATGTAACAGTATTCAGGAAATTTAACTGGATGAGCAGCTGTGGATACAAAATAAAGCCTTGGTAAGTGAAATTTTAAAATAATTTTTACCTTTTTAATTTCAATTGTTATTACTAGACCTCTCATTATTGTCATAATATTTTAAACCTATCGATTAATTATTAATACAGTCATGTTCCCTGTGCAATATTCTTTAATTTGATATATAATACAATGTATCTGCTACCATTTTAACAATTTTAGAAGCATTATTGTCACACACCCCTACTTCCCATTTCTGCCATGAATTTATGTTTGGTCAGGACCACTTTTTGTTTGGCAGGCAATCAGTTAAATCTTCCACTATTGTTTCTTTAGGCCACAAGGTTTTCCTATATATGTCATATTCGGGGCAATCTTTGAATAAGTGATCTGCTGTCTGCAGTACGAATCCACATGTCTGATTCGCTATTCTTGAATTTTGTAAAGGAAAACCATGTCTATAAATGTATTCATCATACCTTAGGCTCATGGTTGGAATGATGGGATAGAAGAAGCAGCAGATCAACTACTGTGAGGAGAGAATGAACAGATTTGAACATGGTGCTCTTTTATCATACCTTGGTGAAAAGACCCTGTCCCATTTCTGTCCCGGTAACCATGACAGATACAGTGCCATCTCCAGTAAAGGCGGACACATTGACAGTGTGGCCAGGTGGAGGGTAAACCATGGCATACTTGACAGCTGACATGGTGATTCCACGTTTCCTCCACAGATTGTTCTTGTTGTCAGAAAACAAATTCAAAACAATAATACATTACAGATATTCTAATATCAATAATCAACATTATAATAAAGATCCGAAGTAATGTAAGATCAACAAATGAAATGAGGTCATTAGGGAAAGCAAAATGGAAGGATGTCATGCATGCAATAAAGATCCTTGTCACATCAAAGTGTTGAAGAAGATGATAATGATGATGATGATGAAAAAGGAAATGGAATACAAGGAAAAGAAGCAGAAGCAACAGTAAAAAGGAGGATATACAGAAGAAGAGGCTGAAAGATGAAGTTTTTAATATATTTTACATACCTACCAATTTTACAGCTGTGTGACACAATCTCCAGTCATACATATAGAGGTACATTGTTTTTCCAGACCAGGCCAGCTATAAAGGCTGATTCCGCCTTATGAAAGTATACCAAAGATTTTTGCAGTAAGGTGAAGAATGCAAGAAATGAAGATGGTCATCCATCTCATTATGCAAGACCTAGTATATGGTCTCTGGTCCTCCGACTTTCTCCGTAATCTCATATACTCTCGTAAGTATAACGTGATGTTGCACAAGAATTGGTAGCGGTTCTCTCTGCATCAGTAACTTAGGGGTATGTGAGCCAGTCGCACAGAAAGCAATAGCAAACTACTGAGCGTAATCTTGCCAAGAAATCAACAATCAGCTGATGTTGATAGCGATGTCCTGTAAAGGATATGCGAGGGGAAAAAAAAGTATATATGACATGATAGTTTAGCACTCCAAATGGCAGTATCAGCCAAATGACTGATTTAACCTTGACATCAATGCTGATGTTTCATTTTGTCAGTGTTTTTGTCCTAAAAATAACATCATTTAATAGAAAGTTTCCTGCTGTAGAATCAAATCAAATGCTTTACAAGGGAAGGGAGGATTTCTGTCTCCACAACCTAATAGAATACGGAAGAAGCAATGAAAGAACAGCAATGGCTATGCATTTTTTCTTACAATTTCCTTTTTAGTTATTCTAAAACTATCAGAAATGTGCCCTGTTATATTGCCATTATTTTTCATCTCCTCCGCCTCCCCAGGATAAATTCTTTGATTTCAATCAACTCATACAGAACTGTTGTCTCTCCTAATTTGTTTTAGTGAAAGCAATCTTTCTTCTTTTCTCTATACAGCACCATGCCAAGATACACTGATATTTGAGTATTTTAAAAAGGTTTATTCATGTACATTTTTGACAAAATGCTTTAATAAACAACTGTAAAAAATTAATGAGCAGATAAATGTCTAAACACTCAATAAGATACAAACACAGCAGCAAAAGTGCATCATCTGATATATGGGCATCAAATATGATGAATTACCCGATTGAAATTCTCCACTTCCTTTATTCTGTTATCAACCTGAGCTGTCTGTTTTAGTCGTTGCCAGACATTTCGAAGGGTGCAGTGTGTGAGTGTTAATCCTGTAATGTCAGTCTGAAAGACAAACATTTACAAATTATCTTAATTTATTGCATGAAGATGTATGTTGAGAATGATTTGTGAAATGATGATTAAAATGGAAGAAGTGGAGGTGTGGTTTTTTAAAGAAGAATATTTGGAATATCATGGGCAGAGAAGAAAATGAATGTTGAGAGTCATGAAAGCTGCATCCACATTATAGATCAGTCTTCAAAACCATAAGAACTGATAAATGAAATATATGAAGCATTTCAACAGAGATAAATTAGTATGTGGGGATATACCAGGTAGGGGCAGAGGAGATAGAAAAATGCATTAGAGAAACGTAAATAGCTAAGAAACAAATAATAATGTAAGCAATATCAATTTAATGAAAACATCAAATGACAGAGAGGATTGCAGAGTAATAATTTTCACTGTCTGCTCAAAACCAGGAACCTGGAGAAGAAACTGAAGACAGAAACTGTCACTGATAACTTTCAAACATAAATTACACATTAAGGACTAGGTGAATGTTTATAAACATATTTTTATTATGGTATGCACCAACTGTTTGAGTAAATTTATAATTGGACTTAAGCACTGACCTTTCATTCAGAAAGCAATGGCAATCTATATATATATCATCATCATCATCAAGTGCCGTGCCGGCTGGCGTAGGCGTTCATGGCTCTCCATAGATCTCGGTCTTTGGTTTTCTGGATCAACTCTGCTGCTGATATTCCTCCATGCCACCGTCTCAATCCATCCAGCATCACTTCTCTTGGTCTACCTCTGCCTCTCTTCCCCTCGATCTTTCCAGTTGTTACGATGTTCTCCAATGCCTCTCTTCTCATCACATGACCGAGGAAAGCTGTTTGTCTCTGTCTTATTGTTGTATATAATGTTCTAGTTTCGTTAGCCTGTTTCAGGCAGTCGTCGTTAGTTACTCTGGCAGTCCAAGGAATTCGCAACATTCGTCTCAGGAACCACATCTCTGTTGCTTCTAATTTCTTCTTAATTTGTTCATTTACATTCCAAGATTCACTGCCATACAGCAAAACTGGTTCTACATAGCATTTCAGCACTCTCTTTCTTACATTCAGTGATAGTGACTTATTGCATAAGATACTCTTCATTTTCTGAAATGCGGCCTTTGCCTGCCCTATTCTGCTCCTAATCTCTGTTGTACATCTTCCATCTGATGTTATAAATGCCCCTAGGTATCTAAAATTATCAACTTGGTTAAGGATTTTCCCTTCTATTTCTATGTCACATTTTGGTGTCACCATTTTCTTTGATATTACCATTGTTACTGTTTTCTTGATATTCAAGGAGAGTCCTTTCCTTGCACTCTCTGTTACTACAACGTCTAATAATTGTTGTAGGTCTGTTGAATTATCCACCACCAATACTGTGTCATCTGCATAGCGTATATTATTTATATTATAACCTCCAACTAGTATTCCTGGCATCTCTTTGATCTCTCTCATTATTACTTCGCTATACAGGGAGAAAAGATCTGGTGACAAGACACACCCTTGTCGTACTCCTAACTTTATCTGTTCGTAACTACCCTCTTTATTTCCCATTTTAATTGCTGCTACTTGGTTCCAGTAAATATTCTTTATTATTCTTAAATCTTTTCCATCAGTGTTGATATCTTCCAACATTTTAATCAGTTCATCATGTTTTACTTTATCAAATGCCTTAGTATAATCTATGAAGCACAAATATATGTCTCTCTGTTTCTCTATTGACCTTTCTATTAGTGTCCGTAATGTATAAATTGCATTGTTTGTGCCCTTTCCTTCCACAAATCCATACTGTTCTTCACTAATTTCCATTTTTATTTTCTTTTTGGTTCTTCTCATTATGATTCTGAGTAGAAGCTTAGTGATATGGTTTATAAGGTTAATTGTACGAAAATCTTCACAATCAATTGCTCCTGGTCTTTTTGGTATAGCTATAAATACAGATTTCAGCATATCACTGGGTAAATATCCACTGCTGTAAATATCATTCAACATTTTGGTTAATATATCTACTCCAAATTCTCCCAATACTTCTAATTCTTCTATTGTGATTTCATCTGGCCCAGCTGTTTTTCCTTTCTTCATACGTTTCATAGCGTCAGCGACTTCTTCTTTCAGAATAGGTGGACCTTCTAAGTTACTATCTTCTGTTAATTCTTCCCTTTCTCCTTCATATAATTCTCTTATATACTCATTCCACCTCTTCATTATAGCATCTTCCTCTAATATTATCTTTCCTGTTTTTGATTTCAAACACCCTGTATTTATTCTTATTTTTCTTCCTGTAAGCTCACTGATTTGTCTGTGCATATTTTTTGTATCTTTAATGGAATTTAATTCAATTTTTTTTGCATTGCTCGTTTAACCAACTTTCTTTAGCCTTCCCACATTTATCTTTTATTTCTTTATTTATCTTAGCGTATTCTTGTTTGTCATTTTTACTCTGTTTTCTTTTGTCCATCAGTTTTAAGATATCTTCATTCATCCATTTTTTCTTAGCTATTTTGCCTCTCTCCGGTAATACTTCTTTGCTAGTTTGATGAATGGAGTCCCTTAACATTTCCCATTGTTCATCTATACTCTGTATTTTAGTTATTGCATTGTACCTATTTTTCACAGTCACTCTGTATTGTTTTTGCATTTCTTTATCTATTTTCAGAACCTCTTTGTTAAGTCTCATGTTCTTAACCATTTTTTTCCCTCTCTTTAATCTTACTTTTATTTGTCCACATAGTGGTATATGATCACTATTACAGTCAGCACCAGGCATTGTCTTTACATTAATTAAAGCATTTCTAAATCTTTTATTAATTAGTATGTAGTCAATTTGGTTGCGTATTTTCTTATCAGGGCTTATCCATGTGTACAGTCGTCTTTTATGGTGTTTAAACCATGTGTTTCCAATTATCATATCATTGATATTTGCCCATTCTATTAGCTTTTCCCCTCTTTCATTTCTTGTACCTAAACCATAATTCCCCACTACATCCTCCATTTTTCCCTTTCCTACTTTTGCATTAAAATCACCAAGTATTATCTTTATTTCTTGTGATCCAATTTGAGCCATCGCCATTTCTATTTCGTCATAAAAGTGTTGTATTTCTTCATCATATATATATATATATATTTTATTTGCATATCCTTTAAAGGACATCGTTGTCAACATCAGCACCTTTCAGCTGATTGTTGATCTCTTGGAAAGATTACGCTCAGTAGTTTGCCATTGCTTTCTGAGCGGCCAGCTAATTATCCCGCAAGTGACGAGCGCGGGTAGAACCGCAACCAATTCTCGCTCGCTGCAAGAGCCTGTGTGGATAAACAGGATTACGGAGAAAGTATTGTAACCCCTCGGCCAGAGAGACCGGCAATGGTAATCTACTGAAAGTAAATTTACCAAGAAAATCAAGTTGGGATGATAACAACATCCTACAAAGGTCATGCAACACTTTTCTTTTCTTTTAACATAAAATTGAATGGGAACAAATGAACACTGGAGCACACTGTGTCACTGCTGATGATTGCGAAACTGGCTTTTCTTATAGCTGAGAAAATAAAGGATTTGTGCCCAAGCTGTTGCCATGCAATGCTCAGGTTTAGGGTTGTATATTATAGAATAGATACATATCCTATGCCCTACCAGGGATTAGAATCTGGGTCACCTTATGTGAGTCAGTGTCGTAACTGCTTGCCTACCTACTCCACACAAATTAATTATATTCTTGCCTTATTCTGATATTTCAAGGTCACAAAAATTGTCTTTATTGTTGCTTGACTTACATGTTTGCATTTAGTTTTAACGTTATTTGGAGAAGAAAAAAATAGTTTCAATTTTTAATATTTTACAGCATGATTAAAGGCTAAACATGGTTTCAGATATTTAAAAAAAAAACACCTTATAGAAGTTATAAGTCAAATTTCCATCTGTTGACAATCATTTTTTTCTGCAGAATGTACAGGAATGCAACAGAATATGTTCTTGTTGATTTGTGTACCAAGTCCAATATTGCAACACACAAGAGAATAGAACCAAAGACATTAAAGTTATGCTATATTATCACAATCAACATCCCTGTACATTGGGCATTCCTCTAGAGAAAGCTAATATCATCAGTGTAGTACGGACCCAGCTGGCAAGTACCACTATATCTTTGACATTAGTTTGATTACATGACTTAATAGTAAAGCCTGGACAATCACACTGATGCCATCTTTGAGGGCAAGAGAGCAGACATTACAACTTCCTCCTCATGGGTACAAATAGAAGACATACTTTCAGATTGCTGCTGCATTAGAGGACTAAGAAACATCAGTATGCAGATGTACTACAACGCCACTAAGAAGATGCCTAATGACTAAATAATGAAGTCATTTATTTAAGTAAATGGCAACTCTCACAAACACACAGCCACACTGAGAATAAATTTATCATCAAACAATGACATGTTGCAACAAACCTGCCCATTTTCATACAAGTTCAGCTCCTTAAACATAATTGGATGCTTGTTCAGTTCTTTGGCCGCATGCTCCATGATTGTCTCAATGATCAGAGCAGCTGGCAGTGAACCTGCATATACAGACATTCATTGACAATGTAATCAAAATAATTGGACAGTTAACAATATATTTTTAGAATAGATATGAACTTCTATACATTTCTAGATGCTATTTTCAGTGAAAGAATTAATTGAAATAAGACAGCAGCAATAATTAGGAGGGCCATGTGCACCATTGGTAAAACCAAAGAGTAAGAAATAAAACTGCTGCCCACAGCAGTTGGAAATTGCAAAGAGTAGGAAATAAGACTGCTGTCCTATTAATATTATTAGTAAAGAAAACCTACCATGGGTACCTTGGATGGAATCTGAGTAAACCTGACACAAATGCATGCCAAGTCGGACAAACTGACCTTTGAGGTGCATAACTAGGTGTAATGTAGTTCCCTTGAACGTGGAATGAAGAAGACATACAAGTGTGTGGAAGATAAGAACAAACATGCAGGTCAGCATGGTCAAATGGGTAAGAATGCGTGTTCTTAAACATCCGGTGCGCTGATGTTCAACCCCTACACCGGACAGCTGGACTAAAATGTTGGCCTGTCATCCTTAGAGTTTGGGAAATAAATTACAAGTACCTCTGAAGTCAGAGTGGGTTCACCTGATGGTGAGGGACACTGTTAATAGGGAAAGCTAATTCACACACAAAATTCAGTCCAAGATGACTATAAATATTGTCAATGGACTATGCTTGAGTTCAAAGCAGACAAAAAAACAGGACAAATCACAACCAATTGCTAATGTTATAAAATCTGTTGGATTGAAATAATGTTGCTTATTTAACTCTTATGGACCTAAAAAAAAATACAAGAAAATACAATAACTTTGGAGCCATGTAGTTCCACGCAAAGAAATAAGTACCATCGCATCTCTCCCTATCTTTTAAATACAGAGCTTTACACAAACACAAATCTTTATACAAACACAAACTGTAGATTTTAACACTACTGACTATTAGAAAAAGATAAAAGACACACTACAGCAGATACTACTCTAGGGTGTTAAATCTTAGACCTTTTACACATTCTAGATCCCAATGAAGATAGCTCTGATAACCTGAGTCAGGTGACCAATTTACTTCCTTGCCACCTTTCCAGAACATTCCCTGGTAACTATTTTGTCTGTTTTTAGTTCTATTGCCAGTTTCGTTATTGTAGGCATGAAGCAGTATGGGGCTGGTTAGAGCCTTCTGCCATACTCAATATTTAAACACATGCCAAACATGGCGAAGGGGTTACGGACGTAGTTCGTAATCCTGGATACCCACGTTTGAAACACAGCCGCGGGCGATTTGGCAGCAGACCATTTTGCGTTGGTTGTTTACAAAATGGTATGAGTGCCAGTCGTTCAGAAAGCAATGGCAAACTACTGAACGTAAATTTGACAAGAAATCACAATAGCAATAAATGCTGGTGTTGACTGTGACGTCCTGTAAAGGATATGCAACTTTTATAAACATGGATGGTGTGTATGCTTCATGGGAGTAAACTCACACATATGAAATGAAATGCTTGAGAATAGCTGCTAGACTCATTAGAAGAGACAATCAAGATTTTTTTGGGCCAGTTATGAGAATAAATAAATTGGAGAACTTGGTGACAAATGGCAAGATTGAGGGGAAAAGATCAAGGGGAAGGCAGAGAAGTAAACATCTAGATGGCATTGGCCACATGGCATGGCAGAGACAAGAACACAGAGCTGATCCATGACTTTAGTGCTCATGTGAAAAGGCGAAACATGACTGCTCATGGTTATCGGCACGACACTTGATGATGATGGATATCAGCAATGACTATTAGGAAGTCAGCATGGACGAATGGATAAGAGTGCTCGTTCTGAAACTTCCCGTGTGCTGATGCTGAGGTAGCGGGTTCAACCCCTACACCTGTCAGTTGGACTAAAATGTGGACTTCTCGTCCATGACTTGGGGGGTATACATTACAAGTACTTCTGAAGTCAGAGTAGATTCGCCTGATGGGGAGGAAAACTGGTAAAAGGGAAAGCTAATCCACACGCAAAGATCAGTCCAGTGCACTAGATGTAGTAGTTAGCACATGATGTATTACACTTAAGGAGTCTCTGTGGTGAAGTGGTCAAACCGTCTGACTCGGGGTCCAAAGGTTATGGGTTCAATTCCGGGCCGAGTCCTTTGGTTCACGAGTGCATTATTTTAGACTCCTGATGGTCGTCGCTGGAGCTACAGAGTTTGTGCTTTGTGTGACGCTTTCCACATTGCGGAAAGAGACTTAACCATATGGGATAAAAACCTGGTGCAATGAAGTCAACCCTGTCGACTTTTAAGTGACTTTTTTTGGTACTACGCTTGAGTTCAAAGCAAGAGAAAAAAAAATAGAGACAGAGAGACAAGACATACATACAGACAGATATATTTAACAAACTGAACTAATTAATTTTCTGCACCTATATCAACAGCGACTAAATAAGGTACAAGGACATTTCCTGGAAGGTATAGACAGCCGTTGTAATACTTGCCACATAACCTATCGAGAGCTGACTGATTTAGAATATGAACTAGGACTAAATAACCAATACACTACAAGGCGTGAAACAGGGAGAATGAGGGATCTTGTCAAACAATACAGAACTGAGCATCTATGGACATGTCCTTAGTGCAGGTATGATACCTGAACAGATAACTAACTAACTAGCTAGCTGACTAACTAGCTACTACTACTAGCTGACTAACTAGCTAACTAACAAGGTCCCAAGTTAAAGAGTGATACAAAGAACCGTTACTCATAAAGGCAAACAAAACATCCCACAAAATCAATGGCAGCAACAGATATAAGCAGTGCATTACTTTCTTTCATTTAATCAATTAATAATTTAATTTAATTTAATCAATTGATCCGTGCTTTTCCTTTCTTCAATTTATCAAATCAAGCCTAAAACTGTCACAGTTTACACATTCACATGTTCACATACCTGGACCTCTGCAAGCCTGGCTTGTTGGTTTGTTGGTTTTCACTGCAAGTCCACGGACATTCCAGTTAGGAATAAAGTAACCTAATAAAATATAACATGTTAAAGTTTCAAGAGAACAGCAAGAGAACAGGCACGTGGACAAATGAAAATATTTTACAAATGTTTCTTACACAATTGTATACAAACAACACCAAAATACTGCTTTTAAAGTTGAAGCATGTAGATTTACTGTATTAAAGAATCTTAAAATATCTTTAATAGTGTGGATTTGTGTTTTTCTTTACTACTAGAGATCTATAAATATTTTTTTAAAAGTTAAAAGTAAGGAGAAAGATAAAAGGTTTCAGATATCCGCCAAAATGATAAAGAGAATTTATGTTATAAGTAGTTTCCAACAATACAGATTTGCAAACACAAATAGTTTCAATGACTAGGGCTTTAATAAATGTTCAGTAAGGTATATGGTGAAGACAAGGAAGAAGATAAGGCCCTAGAAGATATTGCTGCAGAGTTGTGATGGTCTGAGGATATACATACACTGGGTATGTTTAAGGTACCACAATCCCTTTCTTAGTTTTGCTGTCTATTCTTCCCCAACTCTGAATCAGATATCTATTCATATTACTACTATGTGGTTTACCAAAATGTTTGTGTTAGAACTGTATATTCACAAAAGTCATCACTTCAATGGTTGATCTTCAAGCTCACTGTCTTATATGATTCACATTATGTTTTAAGCAAGGAAACACCAACAGGCTTTGTTTAAAGCCAAGTATAGGGTGTATTTTTAATGACTGTGCAGTGTCTGAAAATATTGCCAGTCCAAGTTTTGCATTCACCCTCTGTAAAATTCATGTAACATAAAAGGTAAATACAAATCTTGGACCGGCAAGATTTTCAAACACTGCACAGTCATTATAAACACACCTTGAATATTGTTGTGACATTTTCCTGCACACATATTCCTTTGCCCTTTATCCTCTCTCGGAGCACAGCTTCTCAACTAACTCAAGCAAAGATGACCCATCCTTTGCGATCTCCTGTCCTCTCTCCATATCATCCCCAGATTATTCATCTTTTTTTCTAATTCTCTTCTCCTGAATGCATTTCACCTATCAGCTGTCCAGCCTTTGCCAGTTCATTCTTGGTGCTAACATTCATGGTGTTCATTCTGAAGATGTTCCTAGATGAACCAGTAGATGAAGAAGATGATCCAGTAAGTTAGTGATCAAGTAAATCAGTGATCCAGTAAGTCAGTGATCCAGTAAGTCAGTGATCCAGTAAGTTAGTGATCAAGTAAGTCAGTGATCCAGTAAGTTAGTGATCCAGTAAGTCAGTGATCCAGTAAGTTAGTGATCCAGTAAGTCAGGGCTCCAGTAAGTTAGTGATCCAGTAAGTCAGGGCTCCAGTAAGTTAGTGATCCAGTAAGTCAGTGATCCAGTAAGTCTGTGATCCAGTAAGTCTGTGATCCAGTAAGTTAGTGATCCAGTAAGTCAGGGCTCCAGTAAGTTAGTGATCCAGTAAGTCAGTGATCCAGTAAGTCAGCAATCCACAAAGTCAGTGTTCCAGCAAGCTAGTGATCCAGTAAGTCAGGGCTCCAGTAAGTTAGTGTTCCAGTAAGTCAGTGATCCAGTAAGTTAGTGATCCAGTAAGTCAGTGATCCAGTATGTTAGTGATCCAGTAAGTCAGTGATCCAGTAAGTTAGTGATCCAGTAAGTTAGTGATCAAGTAAGTCAATGATCCAGTAATTCAGTGATCCAGTAAGTTAGTGATCCAGAAAGTTAATGATTAAGTAAGTCAATGATCCAGTAAGTCAGTGATCCACCAAGTCAGTAATTCAGCAAGTCAGTGATCAAGTATGTCAGGGCACCAGCAAGCAAGTGTACCAGCAAGTCAGTGATCCAGTAAGTCAGTGATCCAGTAAGTCAGTGCACCAGCAAGTCAGTGATCTGCCAAGTCAGTGCACCAGTAAATCAGTGATCCAGTCTCCTTTTGGTCTCCCTGGCCAAGAAGTTAACAACATTGTTCGTAATCCCATATATCCACGTGGGGAAAACAGCAGCTGCGAGAATCGGCAGCGGTTTGCGACGCTCTGGTAACTTACGGGGGGTATGTGAGCTGGTTGTTCAGAAAGCAATAGCAAACTACTGAATGTAAAACTTGCCTAGTACATCAACAGAAGCTGAAAAATGTTTGACTGCAACATACTGTAAAGGATATGCAACATTAAAAAAAAAGTCTCCTTTCAGCTTTCTCTGCATTGTTTAATAGCTTTTCTAAACCAGCCTCCTTACCACTTGGTTGGCTGAGTGATTCTGTTTTATTTTCTTTCTATGAGAATATGCAGTGAGCTACAAGATCAACCCTCTTTATGTGCCTATTACAACAGGCATGGCAGATTATAGTGTTATTTACTGTTCTTTGTTTTCCATAACAGCCACTGTAACTACACATGCAGGCTTCCGGTCCAATATGGTGGATATGCGGTTGAGCTGTAAAGGCCTCTGGAGTGTTTTTCATTCTGGCTATGGCTTGCTTATGCATTTTCCTCATGATGGACTCGTAGTGCATTGTTCCGCAGCCCAGCTACTGAGTTTAGTGCTTGTGTTGCTTGTGAGCTGTGGATTTCGCATGGAATGCTTTTACATCTGTCTGCCGTTGTTTTATTGTGAAATGCATATTCAGAAAATGGTGGCAGCCAGTAGCTGAACTAGCTAGTTTTGCTTTATGTAGTAATGTGAAGCTTCTGCTTTTCTAGTGACTGCCACTTCAATCGATGATGAACTGTAATTTTTGTGGCGGACTGTTGTGTTGACATTCTGACATCATCCTTATGCATGTACTTGCCTATACATGCTGTTGGTTTGCCGGTACTGCTGTTTATTCCACTTTTCACATGGGGCAGTGAAGAGCATTTTGTGCGATATTCACTGGCACAGGAATGGAGCATTATGGCGGTGACCCTTTTCGGTGAATCTGGAACAGCGATCAACTAACTAAATAATGAAATAACACATGCGTGCCATAAAATACCTTGATCCAGCATGTGCAACAGCTCTTCAGCCATGATAGGAGGTCGGAATCCATTGTCCACATATAGATCAATATCAATGGCATTCATTTTGCCATCACGATTAAAGCCCGCCTGTAACATTTTTACATAAGTTTAATTCATTTTATTATTGCATATTTACAAGAGAAATTCTTAGTATTACTAAATTACAAGAACTGTAAAATGCATGAACTGTTTCTTATCAAAGCTGCAATAGACAATGAACATAATATTTGCATATTACCAAAAGAAATACATAGTGCTACTACAATTACAAGAACTGTAAAACATGTTTATTGTTTCTATAGTAATGTAAAATTTAACAAAGTTAACTTGTAACATCATCATCAAGTGCCTTGCCAGCTGGTGTTCATGTCTCTCCACAGATCTCAGTCTGCTGATATTCGTCCATGCCACCGTCTCAGTCTATCCAGCATCATTTCTACTGGTCTGCCCATGCCTCTTTTCCCCTTCATATTTCCAGTCGTCATGATGTTCTCAATTCATCTCTTCTCATCACATGACTAAAGGAGGCTGTTTGTCTCATTCTTATTGTTGAATATAATGTTCTTGTTTTATTAGCCTCTTTCAAGTAGTTGTTGTTAGTTACTCTGGCATTCCAAGGAATTTGCAACATTCATCTCAGCAACCACATCTCTGTTGCTTCCAAGCTCTTCCTAATTTGTTAATTTACATTCCAAGATTCACTGCCATACAGGAAAACAGGTTCTATATAGTATTCAAGCACTCTCTTTCTTACATTCAACCACGTTTTCACTTCACATTTAACTTCGGCGTCATTCACTAAATGTCTCCCACCAAGGTGGGTTTTCAGTGGACTAAAAAGGTGGAAATCGCTAGGGGCTAAGTCGGGGCTGTAAGGTAGATGTTCCAGAACTTCCCACCTTAGTTGGTTAATTTTCTCCTGAGTTAATCGAGCCATATGTGGTCTGGCATTGTCATGAAGAAGCAACACTTCTCTACTCAGCAGTCCTGGATGCTTTCTTTGAATTGCATCATGAAGCATTGATAGAACTTTACAGTACGATCAGAATTCAAATTGTCACCTTTCTTCTTGAAATTGGTTAAAATCACACCTTCAGAATCCCAGAACACTGTCAGCATAACATTGCTCTTTGGGTGTACACTCTGTAAGTACAGTCACCATTTTGTTTATGCTCTGCGTATGCGCATGAGACACCTGGTGCCACCTGATGAATGGGAATATAAAGTTTGATGTTGCTGTCACCCAATGACACCTATAGAAAACACCAACTACATTTACCTGCCATCCCACAGAACTGTGTGGCTTACTTATTGACTCGCCCTCTTATAAAATATGTTCCACAGTAGCAAAACAATAACAACATCAAGAAAAACAATATTTTCAGATAAATAAATAACTATAGCACTTAGAGATAGACCAACAGGATGATATACAGTTACACATTTCTGACATAAATATAATTACACAATCCTGATACAAAACAATGCAGCCAAAATAAATATCTAAAATACACCCTACTATAAATACAATTCCCTTCAAAAGACAACAAGAAAATCCTGAAATGAAAGTAATGAAGGTCCCGCGGAACATTAGGCTGATGTCTGCTAAAGAGTAAAACCTTAAATCTGTTGAAGAAACATTACCAGCCAAGGCATAGTTCCAGCCAGACCACATGTGCTGCCCTCAATCATGACCTGCTTACATCCTAATATGCCTCTCGGTAGGTGTGAAGTTTCAGTACTGGTCTTATACAACATGCAGGTTTCTGAGATTGGGGGAGGAGGGAGAGATCTTAAGCACAAACTAAAGGAGATAGTACTTTGGCACCAGGCCAGAAAGAAATTCTCTGAACCAACCTCATTCCAATAGATGACATCGTTTGTCATGGCTCAAATGACCTGAATGTCAATCATCGGACTTAAAAGTTAAAATTCGGTCTTCCAGAGGATTCACAACCACCCAACCAACCATTCAATAAACCAACCACCCAACAAAGCAACCAGCCAGCCAACCAACCAGGTAATCACAGAAGAAAATCAAATATTTATGTGGAATAATACAAAAGGCATTTCTTCATACAATGCTCTTTATATAATAGATATGTGATAATTAAAGATCCAATGATTACATACATTTACATTAGTACATTATTAGTCTTATCTGTAGTAATAATAATGTTAATGTGTGTTGATAGACTCTTCAATACCTTATATTGTGCAATCAGAGGGAATCGCTTGCCAATCAGTTTCATGTTGGTGCTCATACTGACACACACACGAACAGGCCTGAAGACATATTTAATAAAAGTTCTTAAAATTGTCTGGGTCAGTTGTACCTTTCATCTAACAATCTGGAACAGAAGAAACTAAGATGAAAGCTGTCTGAAGCACTTTAATTGTCTGACTTTAGTTAGTTAGTTAGTCGACAGGTCATCCTCATTTCACGTAGAACCATTCAGTCCATAAGTGATCATATCCCCTTCTCAGTAAATCCTGCAGTGTGTAGCGGCTAACAACACCAGTTCTGGGTTGGTTTATGAATCTTCCTTGGCTTCAAGCATAGTGTTCTTGTTTGGCCACACATCTTTTAACTTTCTGTTCTCGCAGACTGACAATAGATGTAGATTCAGTCATCACTTGGTTCTCACAAACGATTTACTTCTTGTAGAGCATTCAGTATATTAGTCTGGTCCTTGGTGTCTCCGTCCACCACAGTAACCTTACCTGCAAACCTGTAAGCCTGCTCATTTCTTTGGACACCTGCACACCCTGGCACAAAAATGAAACTAATCTTTGCCAGCCATGATCACTCCAGAGACAAAAACCACTATCTTCAGGCCCACCGCAACGGTATCTTCCTGAGACACCAAGGAAACATGCCTGAGTGAATGTCTGTGTCTCGAGCCATTTAGTTGATTTACTTACTGCCATGACTTCCATTGTCAGACTACTTGTGGTCAAGTAATTTAGAAGACATAGATGGCATGGCACTGCTCACAATTTGATCAGTAATATATTTATTTTCATAGATAAGAGAAATTATGGTAGCAGTAGAATATAACAATACAGAATACAAACAGTTAGGTATGTGCAACTCATGCGGAAAAAAACTACCTAACTGTTTTTATTTAATGTTTTTTTTTTCAGCCGCATGTTTTGTAATATTTCTGTGTTTATTTTCTTTGGGGCCATGATACTGTATATTTATACGTCTATACAACAACATTTTTAAGATTTCATTTATGCACTTCATTTATTCATTGCCTGTGTTTCTGCAACATACAATAAAGAAGAGTGTATGCTAATTTAAAAAAAGACATATTAAATCATAAGATGATTTGCTAACATTATATTTCTCTCTCTCTCTCTTTCTCTTGCACGCGCATGCGCATGCGTGTGTGTGTGTGTATATATATATATATATATATATATATATATATATATATATATATATATATATATATATATATATATATATAAAACATTTGTCTATGTCATGGATATTTTCTCCTGGACATGCCGGTGTGCTGGGGAATGAAAAGGCGGACAGATTGGCTGGCTCGGCAAAACTTGGTGGAGTACTGATGCATGATAAGACAGACATGGTTGCGCCTTTGTGGGAGCACGGTACACCTCGGAGGAGCAAATGGATCACCATGGTCTGGCAAGAATGAGGCAGCGAGGGGTGACGTGGGGATCTGGGCAACGATTGATGCTCAGAGGAAAGGCGAGACGGACATATAATCAGATTGCTACTGGTACTATTAGTGTTGGAACTCTTTGCTGGCTGCTGAGGATGGGAACGGAGTACTTATGGGAATGTCCCAAATGCTGTGATGTCAGTTCCTAAATCAATCAATCAATCATTCAGAGTAAATCACTTCCTAATTACAGTTTAATTTTTAAATTTTATCTAAATATGTCATTTGTTCTTAAGAGTCCACATTAATACCAATTACATCCCACATATAAGCATAAAAACAATAAAAACCACATTATTGTGTGCAAAGGAAGAGTATTAGAAGCACTAATGAAAATAAGATAGTTAACAAGGAGAGAAATGGAACTTTTCTATGCATATCATAATGTAAGAAAACCGGCTCCGTGGCGAAGGAGTTACGCGCACAGTTCATAATCCCACATACCCGTGTTCAAAACACAGCTGTGGGCGAATTTACAGCAGACCGCCTTATGTTGGTTTTTTATGAAATGGTATGTGTGCCGGTCGTTCAGAAAGCTATGGCAAACTACTGAACGTAAACTTGCCCAGGAATCATAAACAGACAAAAAATGCTGGGGTTGACCGCTACATCCTGTAAATAATATGCAACAACAAAAATGTAAGAAAACATGCTAAACAGAAATGTAAAGGAAAGATTACACTATTTGTTTGAAATCTGTATAACATTTCTTTTAGCAAAATATGTATGAAGTCTCAGGCTTGAGTTAGGAGTAGAACGGACCACTTATGGGTTACACCAGTGTGCCGTGATGTTGAACGGTCTACTAAACTAAACTAAACTAAACTAAACTTACTTTTATCCGCAAATTATGTAAATAAATTTAAGTACAAATATATATATATATAAAGCAATAATAACTTGTTCACCTTTTTGTGACATAGCTACCTAGTGTAGCTGCTGCAGACATGACACTGGAGTACAGTGCTTTCCCTCCAAAAGCCCCTCCAACACGGCAACCAATCATATTGATGCTTAAAAAAAATAACCACAATTTGAGGAAGAACAGTTTATATATGTTCAAACAAATATCTTGCTGACAATGATAAATACCTGTGTGCTACCACAGCTTTAAGAGAAGCAAAGAATAGAAAACCTGCAACTGGCCATGCATGTCATAAGAGTCAACTAAGGAGGGTTGGGGTCAGTCTGGCTACCTCACCCTGTAGACAAGTTTAGCTGCAAAATCCAACCAATCATGAACAAGTCTACAAATGGCTTGTGGTGAGTTGGTTAAGGGCCTATCTCCATTGGGAGATGACAGGCAGATGAAGCATTTTTAATCTTTGCCATTCTATGTCATTAGTCTTTTCAATCTTTGCCATTCTTTATCTTGAGCATCGTCAATCTTTGCCATTCTTTAACTTAAGCATTTTCAATCTTCTTGGCAATCGGAACATTCTCCAAACCCTTTCTACTCACAATGTGACAAAAAATAATGTGTTGTTTTTATATGAGTATCTTTCTGCCATTGAGAATTTCCCTTAATCAATCTTAGGATTCTCAGAGTTCTATGTTTTAATGGGTTCACATACACAACTATCTGGAGCAGACATCAGCAATCATTACTCTCTGACATCTGATATGTTGATGAAATTTGTGTTGCTTATATTAGTATTTGTTACGCAGCTGTGTCTGTTGTCTACAAACATCTTTCTCTGTGTCGCTTGATTATTATTTTTTGGGGGGTTTGTTTGCTTTGAACTTGAGTATAGTCCACACTTATGCTACTACTACTTGTAGTTGTAACTGCAAGTGATTGCACCGGATTGATTTTGTGTGAGGCTTAGCTTTCCCTGCTACCAGTGTCCCTTGCCATCAGGTAAACCCTCTCCACGTATATTGGTTTAGTTTAGTTTAGTTTAGTCGACAGATCAACATCTCAGCACAAGGGTGCAACCCATAAGTGCTCCGTTCTTCTCCTAACTCAAACCTGAGTCTGGAGAAACTCAGCTCAGTGCATGAACTCTGTAGCACCGGCGAGGATCCTGAAATACTTTGGGTAGATTTTTAACTCAAAATGTTGCCTGGGCAGCACCGTTAGGCTACTCTTTTTCGATTTCCAACTGCCAAGGATCACTAGCGGTTCTCTCCATGTCGGTAACCTACGGGGTATGTGAGCCGGTCGTTCAGAAATAAATGGCAAACTACTGAGCGTAATCTTGCCTAGTACATCAACAACAGCTGAAAAATGCTGATGTTGACTGCAACATCCTGTAAGGAATATGATTTTTTTTAAAAATTGATTAGAGAAATTTGACGTAGACAGTCACACATTTGGAGAAGAAATAAACTGGAGAACACCTGACAAGGTTGCGGGGGAAAAGAACAAGGGGAATGCAGAAAAGTAAATATCTGGGTAGCTTGGTCACATGGCATAATCAGGACAAAACCACAGAGCTGATCCATGACTCTGGTGATCATGTGAGATGGTGAAACATGGCTCTGGTGATCATGTGAGATGGTGAAACATGACTCTGGTGATCATGTGAGATGATGAAACATGACTCTGGTGGTTGTGTGAGATGGTGAAACATGACTCTGGTCATCACGTGAGATGGTGAAACATGACTCTGGTGATCATGTGAGATGGTGAAACATGACTCTGGTGATCATGTGAGATGGTGAAATATGACTCTGGTCATCACGTGAGATGGTGAAACATGACTCTGGTGATCATATGAGATGGTGAAACATGACTGTCCACGTACATCGGCATGGCACATCATGATGATGAGGTAACATGATCAATATCATGCCGGTGCATTCACATCCAAAACATTTCATAATACCAATTGTAGTGACTAATTACCAGCTTGAAAAATGAATTCTTTGTTAACTTTGTTACAGAATAGATATTTACTGGTAGTTATTTTGACTTAAGAATAGTTAATTTAGATAAGGCAGTAAAAGACTGAAGCCATAATCACTGAATGTAAGACACTTATAGGATATAATAATAAACAAAATGTGGAATATGTGACTGCAAAAACTACATGACTCACTAGTTTAAGGGTTTCG
>JACEFZ010023464.1:0-140000 GCA_014155875.1 Cepaea nemoralis
TGTGTTACAGTATACTCCTACATGGACTATATCAAGGTTGCAGTGGGATGTCTACATTACATAGCAAAGTTGCAGTAAGAAAAGTCTACATTATACAAGTTTAATAAGTGATTCTACTGTCCACAAGCAATTTTACAGTAAGTACTGTCTACATGTACTATAACAAATGTTGCAGTAAGTGATGTCCACATGTACTATAGCAAATGTTGCAGTAAGAAAAGTCTACATGTACTATAGCATATGTTACAGTAAGAGCTGTCTACATGTACTATAACAAATGTTACAGTAAGAGATGTCTACATGTACTATAGCAAATGTTGCAGTAAGTGCTGTCTACATGTACCACAGCAAATGTTACAGTACGTGATGTCTACATGTACCGTAGCAAATGTTGCAGTAAGTGCTGTCTACATGTACTATAGCAAATTTTAGAGTAAGTACTGTCTACATGTACTATAACAAATGTTGCAGTAAGTGATGTCTACATGTACTATAACAAATGTTGCAGTAAGAAAAGTCTACATGTACTATAGCAAATGTTACAGTAAGAGCTGTCTACATGTACTATAACAAATGTTACAGTAAGAGATGTCTACATGTACTATAGCAAATGTTGCAGTAAGTGCTGTCTACATGTACCACAGCAAATGTTACAGTAAGTGATGTCTACATGTACCGTAGCAAATGTTGCAGTAAGTGCTGTCTACATGTACCATAACAAATGTTGCAGTAAGTACTGTCTACATGTACTATAGCAAATGTTGCAGTAAGTGATGTCTACATATACTATAGCAAATGTTGCAGTAAGTGCTGTCTACATGTACCATAACAAATGTTACAGTAAGTACTGTCTACATGTACCATAGCAAATTTTACAGTAAGTACTGTCTACATGTACTATAGCAAATTTTACAGTAAGTACTGTCTACATGTACTATAGCAAATGTTACAGTAAGTGATGTCCACATGTACTATAACAAATGTTACAGTAAGAGCTGTCTACATATACCATAGCAAATGTCACAGTAAGTGCTGTCTACATGTACCATAACAAATGTTGCAGTAAGTGATGTCTACATGTACTATAATAAATGTTACAGTAAGTGCTGTCTACATGTACTATAACAAATGTTACAGTAATTGCTGTCTACATGTACTATAACAAATGTTACAGTAAGTGATGTCTACATGTACTATAACAAATGTTACAGTAAGTGCTGTCTACATGTACTATAACAAATGTTTACAGTAAGTAATGTCTACATGTACTATAACAAATGTACAGTAAGTGCTGTCTACATGTACTATAACAATGTTACAGTAAGTGATGTCTACATGTACTATAACAAATGTTACAGTAAGTGCTGTCTACATGTACTATAACAAATGTCACAGTAAGTGATGTCTACATGTACTATAACAAATGTTACAGTAAGTGATGTCTACATGTACTATAACAAATGTTACAGTAAGTGCTGTCTACATATACCGTAGCAAATGTTACAGTAAGAGCTGTCTACATGTGCTATAACAAATGTTGCAGAAAGTGCTGTCTATATGTACTACAGCAAATGTTACAGTAAGTGCTGTCTACATGTACTACAGCAAATGTTACAGTAAGTGATGTCTACATGTACCACAGCAAATGTTACAGTAAGTGCTGTCTACATGTACCATAACAAATGTTACAGTAAGAGCTGTCTACATGTACTATAACAAATGTTACAGTAAGTGATGTCTACATGTACTATAACAAATGTTACAGTAAGTGCTGTCTACATATACCGTAGCAAATGTTACAGTAAGAGCTGTCTACATGTGCTATAACAAATGTTGCAGAAAGTGCTGTCTATATGTACTACAGCAAATGTTACAGTAAGTGCTGTCTACATGTACTACAGCAAATGTTACAGTAAGTGATGTCTACATGTACCACAGCAAATGTTACAGTAAGTGCTGTCTACATGTACTATAACAAATGTTGCAGTAAGTGATGTCTACATGTACTATAGCAAATGTTGCAGTAAGTAATGTCTACATGTACTATAACAAATGTTACAGTAAGAGCTGTCTACATGTACTATAGCAAATGTTGCAGTAAGTAATGTCTACATGTACCATAACAAATGTTACATTAAGTACTGTCTACATGTACTATAACAAATGTTGCAGTAAGTGATGTCTACATGTACTATAGCAAATGTTGCAGTAAGAAAAGTCTACATGTACTATAGCAAATGTTACAGTAAGAGCTGTCTTCGTGTACTATAACAAATGTTACAGTAAGAGATGTCTACATGTACTATAGCAAATGTTGCAGTAAGTGCTGTCTACATGTACCACAGCAAATGTTACAGTAAGTGATGTCTACATGTACCGTAGCAAATGTTACAGTAAGTGCTGTCTACATGTACCATAACAAATGTTACAGTAAGTACTGTCTACATGTACTATAACAAATGTTGCAGTAAGTGATGTCTACATATACCATAGCAAATGTTGCAGTAAGTGATGTCTACATGTACTATAGCAAATGTTGCAGTAAGAAAAGTCTACATGTACTATAGCAAATGTTACAGTAAGAGCTGTCTACATGTACTATAACAAATGTTACAGTAAGAGCTGTCTACATATACCATAGCAAATGTCGCAGTAAGTGCTGTCTACATGTACTATAACAAATGTTACAGTAAGTGATGTCTACATGTACTATAATAAATGTTACAGTAAGAGCTGTCTACATATACCATAGCAAATGTTACAGTAAGAGCTGTCTACATGTGCTATAACAAATGTTGCAGTAAGTGCTGTCTATTTGTACTACAGCAAATGTTACAGTAAGTGCTGTCTACATGTACTACAGCAAATGTTACAGTAAGTGATGTCTACATGTACTACAGCAAATGTTACAGTAAGTGCTGTCTACATGTACCATAACAAATGTTACAGTAAGAGCTGTCTACATGTACTATAACAAATGTTGCAGTAAGTGCTGTCTATATGTACTACAGCAAATGTTACAGTAAGTGCTGTCTACATGTACTACAGCAAATGTTACAGTAAGTGATGTCTACATGTACCACAGCAAATTTTACAGTAAGTACTGTCTACATGTACTATAACAAATGTTGCAGTAAGTGATGTCCACATGTACTATAGCAAATGTTGCAGTAAGAAAAGTCTACATGTACTATAGCAAATGTTACAGTAAGAGCTGTCTGCATGTACTATAACAAATGTTACAGTAAGAGATGTCTACATGTACTATAGCAAATGTTGCAGTAAGTGCTGTCTACATGTACCACAGCAAATGTTACAGTAAGTAATGTCTACATGTACCGTAGCAAATGTTGCAGTAAGTGCTGTCTACATGTACCATAACAAATGTTACAGTAAGTACTGTCTACATGTACTATAGCAAATGTTGCAGTAAGTGATGTCTACATATACTATAGCAAATGTTGCAGTAAGTGATGTCTACATGTACTATAGCAAATGTTGCAGTAAGAAAAGTCTACATGTACTATAGCAAATGTTACAGTAAGAGCTGTCTACATGTACTATAACAAATGTTACAGTAAGAGCTGTCTACATATACCATAGCAAATGTCACAGTAAGTGCTGTCTACATGTACTATAACAAATGTTGCAGTAAGTGCTGTCTACATGTACTACAGCAAATGTTACAGTAAGTGATGTCTACACGTACCATAACAAATGTTACAGTAAGTACTGTCTACATGTACTATAGCAAATGTTGCAGTAAGTGATGTCTACATATACTATAGCAAATGTTGCAGTAAGAAAAGTCTACATGTACTATAGCAAATGTTACAGTAAGTGATGTCTACATGTACCACAGCAAATTTTACAGTAAGTACTGTCTACATGTACTATAACAAATGTTGCAGTAAGTGATGTCCACATGTACTATAGCAAATGTTGCAGTAAGAAAAGTCTACATGTACTATAGCATATGTTACAGTAAGAGCTGTCTACATGTACTATAACAAATGTTACAGTAAGAGATGTCTACATGTACTATAGCAAATGTTGCAGTAAGTGCTGTCTACATGTACCACAGCAAATGTTACAGTACGTGATGTCTACATGTACCGTAGCAAATGTTGCAGTAAGTGCTGTCTACATGTACTATAGCAAATTTTAGAGTAAGTACTGTCTACATGTACTATAACAAATGTTGCAGTAAGTGATGTCTACATGTACTATAACAAATGTTGCAGTAAGAAAAGTCTACATGTACTATAGCAAATGTTACAGTAAGAGCTGTCTACATGTACTATAACAAATGTTACAGTAAGAGATGTCTACATGTACTATAGCAAATGTTGCAGTAAGTGCTGTCTACATGTACCACAGCAAATGTTACAGTAAGTGATGTCTACATGTACCGTAGCAAATGTTGCAGTAAGTGCTGTCTACATGTACCATAACAAATGTTGCAGTAAGTACTGTCTACATGTACTATAGCAAATGTTGCAGTAAGTGATGTCTACATATACTATAGCAAATGTTGCAGTAAGTGCTGTCTACATGTACCATAACAAATGTTACAGTAAGTACTGTCTACATGTACCATAGCAAATTTTACAGTAAGTACTGTCTACATGTACTATAGCAAATTTTACAGTAAGTACTGTCTACATGTACTATAGCAAATGTTACAGTAAGTGATGTCCACATGTACTATAACAAATGTTACAGTAAGAGCTGTCTACATATACCATAGCAAATGTCACAGTAAGTGCTGTCTACATGTACCATAACAAATGTTGCAGTAAGTGATGTCTACATGTACTATAATAAATGTTACAGTAAGTGCTGTCTACATGTACTATAACAAATGTTACAGTAATTGCTGTCTACATGTACTATAACAAATGTTACAGTAAGTGATGTCTACATGTACTATAACAAATGTTACAGTAAGTGCTGTCTACATGTACTATAACAAATGTTACAGTAAGTAATGTCTACATGTACTATAACAAATGTTACAGTAAGTGCTGTCTACATGTACTATAACAAATGTTACAGTAAGTGATGTCTACATGTACTATAACAAATGTTACAGTAAGTGCTGTCTACATGTACTATAACAAATGTCACAGTAAGTGATGTCTACATGTACTATAACAAATGTTACAGTAAGTGCTGTCTACATGTACTATAACAAATGTTACAGTAAGTGATGTCTACATGTACTATAACAAATGTTACAGTAAGTGCTGTCTACATATACCGTAGCAAATGTTACAGTAAGAGCTGTCTACATGTGCTATAACAAATGTTGCAGAAAGTGCTGTCTATATGTACTACAGCAAATGTTACAGTAAGTGCTGTCTACATGTACTACAGCAAATGTTACAGTAAGTGATGTCTACATGTACCACAGCAAATGTTACAGTAAGTGCTGTCTACATGTACCATAACAAATGTTACAGTAAGAGCTGTCTACATGTACTATAACAAATGTTACAGTAAGTGATGTCTACATGTACTATAACAAATGTTACAGTAAGTGCTGTCTACATATACCGTAGCAAATGTTACAGTAAGAGCTGTCTACATGTGCTATAACAAATGTTGCAGAAAGTGCTGTCTATATGTACTACAGCAAATGTTACAGTAAGTGCTGTCTACATGTACTACAGCAAATGTTACAGTAAGTGATGTCTACATGTACCACAGCAAATGTTACAGTAAGTGCTGTCTACATGTACTATAACAAATGTTGCAGTAAGTGATGTCTACATGTACTATAGCAAATGTTGCAGTAAGTAATGTCTACATGTACTATAACAAATGTTACAGTAAGAGCTGTCTACATGTACTATAGCAAATGTTGCAGTAAGTAATGTCTACATGTACCATAACAAATGTTACATTAAGTACTGTCTACATGTACTATAACAAATGTTGCAGTAAGTGATGTCTACATATACAATAGCAAATGTTGCAGTAAGAAAAGTCTACATGTACTATAGCAAATGTTACAGTAAGAGCTGCCTTCATGTACTATAACAAATGTTACAGTAAGAGATGTCTACATGTACTATAGCAAATGTTGCAGTAAGTGCTGTCTACATGTACCACAGCAAATGTTACAGTAAGTGATGTCTACATGTACCGTAGCAAATGTTACTGTAAGTGCTGTCTACATGTACCATAACAAATGTTACAGTAAGTACTGTCTACATGTACTATAACAAATGTTGCAGTAAGTGATGTCTACATATACCATAGCAAATGTTGCAGTAAGTGATGTCTACATGTACTATAGCAAATGTTGCAGTAAGAAAAGTCTACATGTACTATAGCAAATGTTACAGTAAGAGCTGTCTACATGTACTATAACAAATGTTACAGTAAGTGCTGTCTATTTGTACTACAGCAAATGTTACAGTAAGTGCTGTCTACATGTACTACAGCAAATGTTACAGTAAGTGATGTCTACATGTACTACAGCAAATGTTACAGTAAGTGCTGTCTACATGTACCATAACAAATGTTACAGTAAGAGCTGTCTACATGTACTATAACAAATGTTGCAGTAAGTGCTGTCTATATGTACTACAGCAAATGTTACAGTAAGTGCTGTCTACATGTACTACAGCAAATGTTACAGTAAGTGATGTCTACATGTACTACAGCAAATTTTACAGTAAGTACTGTCTACATGTACTATAACAAATGTTGCAGTAAGTGATGTCCACATGTACTATAGCAAATGTTGCAGTAAGAAAAGTCTACATGTACTATAGCAAATGTTACAGTAAGAGCTGTCTACATGTACTATAACAAATGTTACAGTAAGAGATGTCTACATGTACTATAGCAAATGTTACAGTAAGTGCTGTCTACATGTACCACAGCAAATGTTACAGTAAGTGATGTCTACATGTACCGTAGCAAATGTTGCAGTAAGTGCTGTCTACATGTACCATAACAAATGTTACAGTAAGTATTGTCTACATGTACTATAGCAAATGTTGCAGTAAGTGATGTCTACATATACTATAGCAAATGTTGCAGTAAGTGATGTCTACATGTACTATAGCAAATGTTGCAGTAAGAAAAGTCTACATGTACTATAGCAAATGTTACAGTAAGAGCTGTCTACATGTACTATAACAAATGTTACAGTAAGAGCTGTCTACATATACCATAGCAAATGTCACAGTAAGTGCTGTCTACATGTACTATAACAAATGTTGCAGTAAGTGCTGTCTACACGTACTACAGCAAATGTTACAGTAAGTGATGTCTACATGTACCACAGCAAATCTTACAGTAAGTACTGTCTACATGTACTATAACAAATGTTGCAGTAAGTGATGTCCACATGTACTATAGCAAATGTTGCAGTAAGAAAAGTCTACATGTACTATAGCAAATGTTACAGTAAGAGCTGTCTACATGTACTATAACAAATGTTACAGTAAGAGATGTCTACATGTACTATAGCAAATGTTGCAGTAAGTGCTGTCTACATGTACCACAGCAAATGTTACAGTAAGTGATGTCTACATGTACCGTAGCAAATGTTGCAGTAAGTGCTGTCTACATGTACCATAACAAATGTTACAGTAAGTACTGTCTACATGTACTATAGCAAATGTTGCAGTAAGTGATGTCTACATATACTATAGCAAATGTTGCAGTAAGTGATGTCTACATGTACTATAGCAAATGTTGCAGTAAGAAAAGTCTACATGTACTATAGCAAATGTTACAGTAAGAGCTGTCTACATGTACTATAACAAATGTTAATGTAAGAGCTGTCTACATATACCATAGCAAATGTCACAGTAAGTGCTGTCTACATGTACTATAACAAATGTTGCAGTAAGTGATGTCTACATGTACTATAACAAATGTTACAGTAAGTGCTGTCTACATGTACTATAACAAATGTTACAGTAAGTGCTGTCTACATGTACTATAACAAATGTTACAGTAAGTGATGTCTACATGTACTATAACAAATGTTACAGTAAGTGCTGTCTACATGTACTATAACAAATGTTACAGTAAGTAATGTCTACATGTACTATAACAAATGTTACAGTAAGTGCTGTCTACATGTACTATAACAAATGTTACAGTAAGTGATGTCTACATGTACTATAACAAATGTTACAGTAAGTGCTGTCTACATGTACTATAACAAATGTCACAGTAAGTGATGTCTACATGTACTATAACAAATGTTACAGTAAGTGCTGTCTACATGTACTATAACAAATGTTACAGTAAGTGATGTCTACATGTTCTATAACAAATGTTACAGTAAGTGCTGTCTACATATACCGTAGCAAATGTTGCAGTAAGTGATGTCTACATATACCATAGCAAATGTTGCAGTAAGTGATGTCTACATGTACTATAGCAAATGTTGCAGTAAGAAAAGTCTACATGTACTATAGCAAATGTTACAGTAAGAGCTGTCTACATGTACTATAACAAATGTTACAGTAAGAGCTGTCTACATATACCATAGCAAATGTCGCAGTAAGTGCTGTCTACATGTACTATAACAAATGTTACAGTAAGTGATGTCTACATGTACTATAATAAATGTTACAGTAAGAGATGTCTACATGTACTATAGCAAATGTTGCAGTAAGTGCTGTCTACATGTACCACAGCAAATGTTACAGTAAGTGATGTCTACATGTACCGTAGCAAATGTTGCAGTAAGTGCTGTCTACATGTACCATAACAAATGTTACAGTAAGTACTCTCTACATGTACTATAGCAAATGTTGCAGTAAGTGATGTCTACATATACTATAGCAAATGTTGCAGTAAGTGATGTCTACATGTACTATAACAAATGTTACAGTAAGTGATGTCTACATGTACTATAACAAATGTTACAGTAAGTGCTGTCTACATGTACTATAACAAATGTTACAGTAAGTAATGTCTACATGTACTATAAAAAATGTTACAGTAAGTGCTGTCTACATGTACTTTAACAAATGTTACAGTAAGTGATGTCTACATGTACTATAACAAATGTTACAGTAAGTGCTGTCTACATGTACTATAACAAATGTCACAGTAAGTGATGTCTACATGTACTATAACAAATGTTACAGTAAGTGCTGTCTACATGTACTATAACAAATGTTACAGTAAGTGCTGTCTACATGTACCA
This sequence comes from Cepaea nemoralis, assembly GCA_014155875.1. Lineage (NCBI taxonomy): Eukaryota > Metazoa > Mollusca > Gastropoda > Stylommatophora > Helicidae > Cepaea > Cepaea nemoralis. The sequence goes on from JACEFZ010023464.1 coordinate 9,188, forward strand.
TAACAAATGTTACAGTAAGTACTGTCTACATGTACTATAACAAATGTTGCAGTAAGTGATGTCTACATATACCATTGCAAATGTTGCAGTAAGTGATGTCTACATGTACTATAGCAAATGTTGCAGTAAGAAAAGTCTACATGTACTATAGCAAATGTTACAGTAAGAGCTGTCTACATGTACTATAACAAATGTTACAGTAAGAGCTGTCTACATATACCATAGCAAATGTCGCAGTAAGTGCTGTCTACATGTACTATAACAAATGTTACAGTAAGTGATGTCTACATGTACTATAATAAATGTTACAGTAAGAGCTGTCTACATATACCATAGCAAATGTTACAGTAAGAGCTGTCTACATGTGCTATAACAAATGTTGCAGTAAGTGCTGTCTATTTGTACTACAGCAAATGTTACAGTAAGTGCTGTCTACATGTACCACAGCAAATGTTACAGTAAGTGATGTCTACATGTACCGTAGCAAATGTTGCAGTAAGTGCTGTCTACATGTACCATAACAAATGTTACAGTAAGTACTGTCTACATGTACTATAGCAAATGTTGCAGTAAGTGATGTCTACATATACTATAGCAAATGTTGCAGTAAGTGATGTCTACATGTACTATAGCAAATGTTGCAGTAAGAAAAGTCTACATGTACTATAGCAAATGTTACAGTAAGAGCTGTCTACATGTACTATAACAAATGTTACAGTAAGAGCTGTCTACATATACCATAGCAAATGTCACAGTAAGTGCTGTCTACATGTACTATAACAAATGTTGCAGTAAGTGCTGTCTACATGTACTACAGCAAATGTTACAGTAAGTGATGTCTACATGTACCACAGCAAATTTTACAGTAAGTACTGTCTACATGTACTATAACAAATGTTGCAGTAAGTGATGTCCACATGTACTATAGCAAATGTTGCAGTAAGAAAAGTCTACATGTACTATAGCAAATGTTACAGTAAGAGCTGTCTACATGTACTATAACAAATGATACAGTAAGAGATGTCTACATGTACTATAGCAAATGTTGCAGTAAGTGCTGTCTACATGTACCACAGCAAATGTTTCAGTAAGTGATGTCTACATGTACCGTAGCAAATGTTGCAGTAAGTGCTGTCTACATGTACCATAACAAATGTTACAGTAAGTACTGTCTACATGTACTATAGCAAATGTTGCAGTAAGTGATGTCTACATATACTATAGCAAATGTTGCAGTAAGTGATGTCTACATGTACTATAGCAAATGTTGCAGTAAGAAAAGTCTACATGTACTATAGCAAATGTTACAGTAAGAGCTGTCTACATGTACTATAACAAATGTTACAGTAAGAGCTGTCTACATATACCATAGCAAATGTCACAGTAAGTGCTGTCTACATGTACTATAACAAATGTTGCAGTAAGTGATGTCTACATGTACTATAACAAATGTTACAGTAAGTGCTGTCTACATGTACTATAACAAATGTTACAGTAAGTGCTGTCTACATGTACTATAACAAATGTTACAGTAAGTGATGTCTACATGTACTATAACAAATGTTACAGTAAGTGCTGTCTACATGTACTATAACAAATGTTACAGTAAGTAATGTCTACATGTACTATAACAAATGTTACAGTAAGTGCTGTCTACATGTACTATAACAAATGTTACAGTAAGTGATGTCTACATGTACTATAACAAATGTTACAGTAAGTGCTGTCTACATGTACTATAACAAATGTCACAGTAAGTGATGTCGACATGTACTATAACAAATGTTACAGTAAGTGCTGTCTACATGTACTATAACAAATGTTACAGTAAGTGATGTCTACATGTACTATAACAAATGTTACAGTAAGTGCTGTCTACATATACCGTAGCAAATGTTACAGTAAGAGCTGTCTACATGTGCTATAACAAATGTTGCAGAAAGTGCTGTCTATATGTACTACAGCAAATGTTACAGTAAGTGCTGTCTACATGTACTACAGCAAATGTTACAGTAAGTGATGTCTACATGTACCACAGCAAATGTTACAGTAAGTGCTGTCTACATGTACCATAACAAATGTTACAGTAAGAGCTGTCTACATGTACTATAACAAATGTTACAGTAAGAGCTGTCTACATATACCATAGCAAATGTCGCAGTAAGTGCTGTCTACATGTACTATAACAAATGTTACAGTAAGTGATGTCTACATGTACTATAATAAATGTTACAGTAAGAGCTGTCTACATATACCATAGCAAATGTTACAGTAAGAGCTGTCTACATGTGCTATAACAAATGTTGCAGTAAGTGCTGTCTATTTGTACTACAGCAAATGTTACAGTAAGTGCTGTCTACATGTACTACAGCAAATGTTACAGTAAGTGATGTCTACATGTACTACAGCAAATGTTACAGTAAGTGCTGTCTACATGTACCATAACAAATGTTACAGTAAGAGCTGTCTACATGTACTATAACAAATGTTGCAGTAAGTGCTGTCTATATGTACTACAGCAAATGTTACAGTAAGTGCTGTCTACATGTACTACAGCAAATGTTACAGTAAGTGATGTCTACATGTACCACAGCAAATTTTACAGTAAGTACTGTCTACATGTACTATAACAAATGTTGCAGTAAGTGATGTCCACATGTACTATAGCAAATGTTGCAGTAAGAAAAGTCTACATGTACTATAGCAAATGTTACAGTAAGAGCTGTCTACATGTACTATAACAAATGTTACAGTAAGAGATGTCTACATGTACTATAGCAAATGTTGCAGTAAGTGCTGTCTACATGTACCACAGCAAATGTTACAGTAAGTGATGTCTACATGTACCGTAGCAAATGTTGCAGTAAGTGCTGTCTACATGTACCATAACAAATGTTACAGTAAGTACTGTCTACATGTACTATAGCAAATGTTGCAGTAAGTGATGTCTACATATACTATAGCAAATGTTGCAGTAAGTGATGTCTACATGTACTATAGCAAATGTTGCAGTAAGAAAAGTCTACATGTACTATAGCAAATGTTACAGTAAGAGCTGTCTACATGTACTATAACAAATGATACAGTAAGAGCTGTCTACATATACCATAGCAAATGTCACAGTAAGTGCTGTCTACATGTACTATAACAAATGTTGCAGTAAGTGCTGTCTACATGTACTACAGCAAATGTTACAGTAAGTGATGTCTACATGTACCACAGCAAATTTTACAGTAAGTACTGTCTATATGTACTATAACAAATGTTGCAGTAAGTGATGTCCACATGTACTATAGCAAATGTTGCAGTAAGAAAAGTCTACATGTACTATAGCAAATGTTACAGTAAGAGCTGTCTACATGTACTATAACAAATGTTGCAGTAAGTGATGTCTACATGTACTATAGCAAATGTTGCAGTAAGTAATGTCTACATGTACTATAACAAATGTTACAGTAAGAGCTGTCTACATGTACTATAGCAAATGTTGCAGTAAGTAATGTCTACATGTACTATAACAAATGTTACAGTAAGAGCTGTCTACATGTACTATAGCAAATGTTGCAGTAAGTAATGTCTACATGTACCATAACAATTGTTACATTAAGTACTGTCTACATGTACTATAACAAATGTTGCAGTAAGTGATGTCTACATATACTATAGCAAATGTTGCAGTAAGAAAAGTCTACATGTACTATAGCAAATGTTACAGTAAGAGCTGTCTTCATGTACTATAACAAATGTTACAGTAAGAGATGTCTACATGTACTATAGCAAATGTTGCAGTAAGTGCTGTCTACATGTACCACAGCAAATGTTACAGTAAGTGATGTCTACATGTACCGTAGCAAATGTTACAGTAAGTGCTGTCTACATGTACCATAACAAATGTTACAGTAAGTACTGTCTACATGTACTATAACAAATGTTGCAGTAAGTGATGTCTACATATACCATAGCAAATGTTGCAGTAAGTGATGTCTACATGTACTATAGCAAATGTTGCAGTAAGAAAAGTCTACATGTACTATAGCAAATGTTACAGTAAGAGCTGTCTACATGTACTATAACAAATGTTACAGTAAGAGCTGTCTACATATACCATAGCAAATGTCGCAGTAAGTGCTGTCTACATGTACTATAACAAATGTTACAGTAAGTGATGTCTACATGTACTATAATAAATGTTACAGTAAGAGCTGTCTACATATACCATAGCAAATGTTACAGTAAGAGCTGTCTACATGTGCTATAACAAATGTTGCAGTAAGTGCTGTCTATTTGTACTACAGCAAATGTTACAGTAAGTGCTGTCTACATGTACTACAGCAAATGTTACAGTAAGTGATGTCTACATGTACTACAGCAAATGTTACAGTAAGTGCTGTCTACATGTACCATAACAAATGTTACAGTAAGAGCTGTCTACATGTACTATAACAAATGTTGCAGTAAGTGCTGTCTATATGTACTACAGCAAATGTTACAGTAAGTGCTGTCTACATGTACTACAGCAAATGTTACAGTAAGTGATGTCTACATGTACCACAGCAAATTTTACAGTAAGTACTGTCTACATGTACTATAACAAATGTTGCAGTAAGTGATGTCCACATGTACTATAGCAAATGTTGCAGTAAGAAAAGTCTACATGTACTATAGCAAATGTTGCAGTAAGTGCTGTCTACATGTACCATAACAAATGTTACAGTAAGTACTGTCTACATGTACTATAGCAAATGTTGCAGTAAGTGATGTCTACATATACTATAGCAAATGTTGCAGTAAGTGATGTCTACATGTACTATAGCAAATGTTGCAGTAAGAAAAGTCTACATGTACTATAGCAAATGTTACAGTAAGAGCTGTCTACATGTACTATAACAAATGTTACAGTAAGAGCTGTCTACATATACCATAGCAAATGTCACAGTAAGTGCTGTCTACATGTACTATAACAAATGTTGCAGTAAGTGCTGTCTACATGTACTACAGCAAATGTTACAGTAAGTGATGTCTACATGTACCACAGCAAATTTTACAGTAAGTACTGTCTACATGTACTATAACAAATGTTGCAGTAAGTGATGTCCACATGTACTATAGCAAATGTTGCAGTAAGAAAAGTCTACATGTACTATAGCAAATGTTACAGTAAGAGCTGTCTACATGTACTATAACAAATGTTACAGTAAGAGATGTCTACATGTACTATAGCAAATGTTGCAGTAAGTGCTGTCTACATGTACCACAGGAAATGTTACAGTAAGTGATGTCTACATGTACCGTAGCAAATGTTGCAGTAAGTGCTGTCTACATGTACCATAACAAATGTTACAGTAAGTACTGTCTACATGTACTATAGCAAATGTTGCAGTAAGTGATGTCCTACATATACTATAGCAAATGTTGCAGTAAGTGATGTCTACATGTACTATAGCAAATGTTGCAGTAAGAAAAGTCTACATGTACTATAGCAAATGTTACAGTAAGAGCTGGCTACATGTACTATAACAAATGTTACAGTAAGAGCTGTCTACATATACCATAGCAAATGTCACAGTAAGTGCTGTCTACATGTACTATAACAAATGTTGCAGTAAGTTTTGTCTACATGTACTATAACAAATGTTACAGTAAGTGCTGTCTACATGTACTATAACAAATGTTACAGTAAGTGCTGTCTACATGTACTATAACAAATGTTACAGTAAGTGATGTCTACATGTACTATAACAAATGTTACAGTAAGTGCTGTCTACATGTACTATAACAAATGTTACAGTAAGTAATGTCTACATGTACTATAACAAATGTTACAGTAAGTAATGTCTACATGTACTATAACAAATGTTACAGTAAGTGCTGTCTACATGTACCATAACAAATGTCACAGTAAGAGCTGTCTACATGTACTATAACAAATGTTGCAGTAAGTGCTGTCTACATGTACTATAACAAATGTTACAGTAAGTAATGTCTACATGTGCTATAACAAATGTTGCAGTAAGTGCTGTCTATTTGTACTACAGCAAATGTTACAGTAAGTGCTGTCTACATGTACTACAGCAAATGTTACAGTAAGTGATGTCTACATGTACTACAGCAAATGTTACAGTAAGTGCTGTCTACATGTACCATAACAAATGTTACAGTAAGAGCTGTCTACATGTACTATAACAAATGTTGCAGTAAGTGCTGTCTATATGTACTACAGCAAATGTTACAGTAAGTGCTGTCTACATGTACTACAGCAAATGTTACAGTAAGTGATGTCTACATGTACCACAGCAAATTTTACAGTAAGTACTGTCTACATGTACTATAACAAATGTTGCAGTAAGTGATGTCCACATGTACTATAGCAAATGTTGCAGTAAGAAAAGTCTACATGTACTATAGCAAATGTTACAGTAAGAGCTGTCTACATGTACTATAACAAATGTTACAGTAAGAGATGTCTACATGTACTATAGCAAATGTTGCAGTAAGTGCTGTCTACATGTACCACAGCAAATGTTACAGTAAGTGATGTCTACATGTACCGTAGCAAATGTTGCAGTAAGTGCTGTCTACATGTACCATAACAAATGTTACAGTAAGTACTGTCTACATGTACTATAGCAAATGTTGCAGTAAGTGATGTCTACATATACTATAGCAAATGTTGCAGTAAGTGATGTCTACATGTACTATAGCAAATGTTGCAGTAAGAAAAGTCTACATGTACTATAGCAAATGTTACAGTAAGAGCTGTCTACATGTACTATAACAAATGATACAGTAAGAGCTGTCTACATATACCATAGCAAATGTCACAGTAAGTGCTGTCTACATGTACTATAACAAATGTTGCAGTAAGTGCTGTCTACATGTACTACAGCAAATGTTACAGTAAGTGATGTCTACATGTACGACAGCAAATTTTACAGTAAGTACTGTCTATATGTACTATAACAAATGTTGCAGTAAGTGATGTCCACATGTACTATAGCAAATGTTGCAGTAAGAAAAGTCTACATGTACTATAGCAAATGTTACAGTAAGAGCTGTCTACATGTACTATAACAAATGTTGCAGTAAGTGATGTCTACATGTACTATAGCAAATGTTGCAGTAAGTAATGTCTACATGTACTATAACAAATGTTACAGTAAGAGCTGTCTACATGTACTATAGCAAATGTTGCAGTAAGTAATGTCTACATGTACTATAACAAATGTTACAGTAAGAGCTGTCTACATGTACTATAGCAAATGTTGCAGTAAGTAATGTCTACATGTACCATAACAATTGTTACATTAAGTACTGTCTACATGTACTATAACAAATGTTGCAGTAAGTGATGTCTACATATACTATAGCAAATGTTGCAGTAAGAAAAGTCTACATGTACTATAGCAAATGTTACAGTAAGAGCTGTCTTCATGTACTATAACAAATGTTACAGTAAGAGATGTCTACATGTACTATAGCAAATGTTGCAGTAAGTGCTGTCTACATGTACCACAGCAAATGTTACAGTAAGTGATGTCTACATGTACCGTAGCAAATGTTACAGTAAGTGCTGTCTACATGTACCATAACAAATGTTACAGTAAGTACTGTCTACATGTACTATAACAAATGTTGCAGTAAGTGATGTCTACATATACCATAGCAAATGTTGCAGTAAGTGATGTCTACATGTACTATAGCAAATGTTGCAGTAAGAAAAGTCTACATGTACTATAGCAAATGTTACAGTAAGAGCTGTCTACATGTACTATAACAAATGTTACAGTAAGAGCTGTCTACATATACCATAGCAAATGTCGCAGTAAGTGCTGTCTACATGTACTATAACAAATGTTACAGTAAGGGATGTCTACATGTACTATAATAAATGTTACAGTAAGAGCTGTCTACATATACCATAGCAAATGTTACAGTAAGAGCTGTCTACATGTGCTATAACAAATGTTGCAGTAAGTGCTGTCTATTTGTACTACAGCAAATGTTACAGTAAGTGCTGTCTACATGTACTACAGCAAATGTTACAGTAAGTGATGTCTACATGTACTACAGCAAATGTTACAGTAAGTGCTGTCTACATGTACCATAACAAATGTTACAGTAAGAGCTGTCTACATGTACTATAACAAATGTTGCAGTAAGTGCTGTCTATATGTACTACAGCAAATGTTACAGTAAGTGCTGTCTACATGTACTACAGCAAATGTTACAGTAAGTGATGTCTACATGTACCACAGCAAATTTTACAGTAAGTACTGTCTACATGTACTATAACAAATGTTGCAGTAAGTGATGTCCACATGTACTATAGCAAATGTTGCAGTAAGAAAAGTCTACATGTACTATAGCAAATGTTGCAGTAAGTGCTGTCTACATGTACCATAACAAATGTTACAGTAAGTACTGTCTACATGTACTATAGCAAATGTTGCAGTAAGTGATGTCTACATATACTATAGCAAATGTTGCAGTAAGTGATGTCTACATGTACTATAGCAAATGTTGCAGTAAGAAAAGTCTACATGTACTATAGCAAATGTTACAGTAAGAGCTGTCTACATGTACTATAACAAATGTTACAGTAAGAGCTGTCTACATATACCATAGCAAATGTCACAGTAAGTGCTGTCTACATGTACTATAACAAATGTTGCAGTAAGTGCTGTCTACATGTACTACAGCAAATGTTACAGTAAGTGATGTCTACATGTACCACAGCAAATTTTACAGTAAGTACTGTCTACATGTACTATAACAAATGTTGCAGTAAGTGATGTCCACATGTACTATAGCAAATGTTGCAGTAAGAAAAGTCTACATGTACTATAGCAAATGTTACAGTAAGAGCTGTCTACATGTACTATAACAAATGTTACAGTAAGAGATGTCTACATGTACTATAGCAAATGTTGCAGTAAGTGCTGTCTACATGTACCACAGGAAATGTTACAGTAAGTGATGTCTACATGTACCGTAGCAAATGTTGCAGTAAGTGCTGTCTACATGTACCATAACAAATGTTACAGTAAGTACTGTCTACATGTACTATAGCAAATGTTGCAGTAAGTGATGTCTACATATACTATAGCAAATGTTGCAGTAAGTGATGTCTACATGTACTATAGCAAATGTTGCAGTAAGAAAAGTCTACATGTACTATAGCAAATGTTACAGTAAGAGCTGTCTACATGTACTATAACAAATGTTACAGTAAGAGCTGTCTACATATACCATAGCAAATGTCACAGTAAGTGCTGTCTACATGTACTATAACAAATGTTGCAGTAAGTTTTGTCTACATGTACTATAACAAATGTTACAGTAAGTGCTGTCTACATGTACTATAACAAATGTTACAGTAAGTGCTGTCTACATGTACTATAACAAATGTTACAGTAAGTGATGTCTACATGTACTATAACAAATGTTACAGTAAGTGCTGTCTACATGTACTATAACAAATGTTACAGTAAGTAATGTCTACATGTACTATAACAAATGTTACAGTAAGTAATGTCTACATGTACTATAACAAATGTTACAGTAAGTGCTGTCTACATGTACCATAACAAATGTCACAGTAAGAGCTGTCTACATGTACTATAACAAATGTTGCAGTAAGTGCTGTCTACATGTACTACAGCAAATGTTACAGTAAGTGATGTCTACATGTACGACAGCAAATTTTACAGTAAGTACTGTCTATATGTACTATAACAAATGTTGCAGTAAGTGATGTCCACATGTACTATAGCAAATGTTGCAGTAAGAAAAGTCTACATGTACTATAGCAAATGTTACAGTAAGAGCTGTCTACATGTACTATAACAAATGTTGCAGTAAGTGATGTCTACATGTACTATAGCAAATGTTGCAGTAAATAATGTCTACATGTACTATAACAAATGTTACAGTAAGAGCTGTCTACATGTACTATAGCAAATGTTGCAGTAAGTAATGTCTACATGTACTATAACAAATGTTACAGTAAGAGCTGTCTACATGTACTATAGCAAATGTTGCAGTAAGTAATGTCTACATGTACCATAACAAATGTTACATTAAGTACTGTCTACATGTACTATAACAAATGTTGCAGTAAGTGATGTCTACATATACTATAGCAAATGTTGCAGTAAGAAAAGTCTACATGTACTATAGCAAATGTTACAGTAAGAGCTGTCTTCATGTACTATAACAAATGTTACAGTAAGAGATGTCTACATGTACTATAGCAAATGTTGCAGTAAGTGCTGTCTACATGTACCACAGCAAATGTTACAGTAAGTGATGTCTACATGTACCGTAGCAAATGTTACAGTAAGTGCTGTCTACATGTACCATAACAAATGTTACAGTAAGTACTGTCTACATGTACTATAACAAATGTTGCAGTAAGTGATGTCTACATGTACTATAGCAAATGTTGCAGTAAGAAAAGTCTACATGTACTATAGCAAATGTTACAGTAAGAGCTGTCTACATGTACTATAACAAATGTTACAGTAAGAGCTGTCTACATATACCATAGCAAATGTCGCAGTAAGTGCTGTCTACATGTACTATAACAAATGTTACAGTAAGTGATGTCTACATGTACTATAATAAATGTTACAGTAAGAGCTGTCTACATATACCATAGCAAATGTTACAGTAAGAGCTGTCTACATGTGCTATAACAAATGTTGCAGTAAGTGCTGTCTATTTGTACTACAGCAAATGTTACAGTAAGTGCTGTCTACATGTACTACAGCAAATGTTACAGTAAGTGATGTCTACATGTACTACAGCATATGTTACAGTAAGTGCTGTCTACATGTACCATAACAAATGTTACAGTAAGAGCTGTCTACATGTACTATAACAAATGTTGCAGTAAGTGCTGTCTATATGTACTACAGCAAATGTTACAGTAAGTGCTGTCTACATGTACTACAGCAAATGTTACAGTAAGTGATGTCTACATGTACCACAGCAAATTTTACAGTAAGTACTGTCTACATGTACTATAACAAATGTTGCAGTAAGTGATGTCCACATGTACTATAGCAAATGTTGCAGTAAGAAAAGTCTACATGTACTATAGCAAATGTTACAGTAAGAGCTGTCTACATGTACTATAACAAATGTTACAGTAAGAGATGTCTACATGTACTATAGCAAATGTTGCAGTAAGTGCTGTCTACATGTACCACAGCAAATGTTACAGTAAGTGATGTCTACATGTACCGTAGCAAATGTTGCAGTAAGTGCTGTCTACATGTACCATAGCAAATGTTACAGTAAGTACTGTCTACATGTACTATAGCAATTGTTGCAGTAAGTGATGTCTACATATACTATAGCAAATGTTGCAGTAAGTGATGTCTACATGTACTATAGCAAATGTTGCAGTAAGAAAAGTCTACATGTACTATAGCAAATGTTACAGTAAGAGCTGTCTACATGTACTATAACAAATGTTACAGTAAGAGCTGTCTACATATACCATAGCAAATGTCACAGTAAGTGCTGTCTACATGTACTATAACAAATGTTGCAGTAAATGCTGTCTACATGTACTACAGCAAATGTTACAGTAAGTGATGTCTACATGTACCACAGCAAATGTTACAGTAAGTACTGTCTACATGTACTATAACAAATGTTGCAGTAAGTGATGTCCACATGTACTATAGCAAATGTTGCAGTAAGAAAAGTCTACATGTACTATAGCAAATGTTACAGTAAGAGCTGTCTACATGTACTATAACAAATGTTACAGTAAGAGATGTCTACATGTACTATAACAAATGTTGCAGTAAGAGATGTCTACATGTACTATAACAAATGTTGCAGTAAGTGCTGTCTACATGTACCACAGCAAATGTTACAGTAAGTGATGTCTACATGTACCGTAGCAAATGTTGCAGTAAGTGCTGTCTACATGTACCATAACAAATGTTACAGTAAGTACTGTCTACATGTACTATAACAAATGTTACAGTAAGAGCTGTCTACATATACCATAGCAAATGTCACAGTAAGTGCTGTCTACATGTACTATAACAAATGTTGCAGTAAGTGATGTCTACATGTACTATAACAAATGTTACAGTAAGTGCTGTCTACATGTACTATAACAAATGTTACAGTAAGTGCTGTCTACATGTACTATAACAAATGTTACAGTAAGTGATGTCTACATGTACTATAACAAATGTTACAGTAAGTGCTGTCTACATGTACTATAACAAATGTTACAGTAAGTAATGTCTACATGTACTATAACAAATGTTACAGTAAGTGCTGTCTACATGTACTATAACAAATGTTACAGTAAGTGATGTCTACATGTACTATAACAAATGTTACAGTAAGTGCTGTCTACATGTACTATAACAAATGTCACAGTAAGTGATGTCTACATGTACTATAACAAATGTTACAGTAAGTGCTGTCTACATGTACTATAACAAATGTTACAGTAAGTGATGTCTACATGTACTATAACAAATGTTACAGTAAGTGCTGTCTACATATACCGTAGCAAATGTTACAGTAAGAGCTGTCTACATGTGCTATAACAAATGTTGCAGAAAGTGCTGTCTATATGTACTACAGCAAATGTTACAGTAAGTGCTGTCTACATGTACTACAGCAAATGTTACAGTAAGTGATGTCTACATGTACCACAGCAAATGTTACAGTAAGTGCTGTCTACATGTACTATAGCAAATGTTACAGTAAGAGCTGTCTACATGTACTATAACAAATGTTACAGTAAGAGCTGTCTACATATACCATAGCAAATGTCGCAGTAAGTGCTGTCTACATGTACTATAACAAATGTTACAGTAAGGGATGTCTACATGTACTATAATAAATGTTACAGTAAGAGCTGTCTACATATACCATAGCAAATGTTACAGTAAGAGCTGTCTACATGTGCTATAACAAATGTTGCAGTAAGTGCTGTCTATTTGTACTACAGCAAATGTTACAGTAAGTGCTGTCTACATGTACTACAGCAAATGTTACAGTAAGTGATGTCTACATGTACTACAGCAAATGTTACAGTAAGTGCTGTCTACATGTACCATAACAAATGTTACAGTAAGAGCTGTCTACATGTACTATAACAAATGTTGCAGTAAGTGCTGTCTATATGTACTACAGCAAATGTTACAGTAAGTGCTGTCTACATGTACTACAGCAAATGTTACAGTAAGTGATGTCTACATGTACCACAGCAAATTTTACAGTAAGTACTGTCTACATGTACTATAACAAATGTTGCAGTAAGTGATGTCCACATGTACTATAGCAAATGTTGCAGTAAGAAAAGTCTACATGTACTATAGCAAATGTTACAGTAAGAGCTGTCTACATGTACTATAACAAATGTTACAGTAAGAGATGTCTACATGTACTATAGCAAATGTTGCAGTAAGTGCTGTCTACATGTACCACAGCAAATGTTACAGTAAGTGATGTCTACATGTACCGTAGCAAATGTTGCAGTAAGTGCTGTCTACATGTACCATAACAAATGTTACAGTAAGTACTGTCTACATGTACTATAGCAAATGTTGCAGTAAGTGATGTCTACATATACTATAGCAAATGTTGCAGTAAGTGATGTCTACATGTACTATAGCAAATGTTGCAGTAAGAAAAGTCTACATGTACTATAGCAAATGTTACAGTAAGAGCTGTCTACATGTACTATAACAAATGTTACAGTAAGAGCTGTCTACATATACCATAGCAAATGTCACAGTAAGTGCTGTCTACATGTACTATAACAAATGTTGCAGTAAGTGCTGTCTACATGTACTACAGCAAATGTTACAGTAAGTGATGTCTACATGTACCACAGCAAATTTTACAGTAAGTACTGTCTACATGTACTATAACAAATGTTGCAGTAAGTGATGTCCACATGTACTATAGCAAATGTTGCAGTAAGAAAAGTCTACATGTACTATAGCAAATGTTACAGTAAGAGCTGTCTACATGTACTATAACAAATGTTACAGTTAGAGATGTCTACATGTACTATAGCAAATGTTGCAGTAAGTGCTGTCTACATGTACCACAGCAAATGTTGCAGTAAGTGCTGTCTACATGTACCATAACAAATGTTACAGTAAGTACTGTCTACATGTACTATAGCAAATGTTGCAGTAAGTGATGTCTACATATACTATAGCAAATGTTGCAGTAAGTGATGTCTACATGTACTATAGCAAATGTTGCAGTAAGAAAAGTCTACATGTACTATAGCAAATGTTACAGTAAGAGCTGTCTACATGTACTATAACAAATGTTACAGTAAGAGCTGTCTACATATACCATAGCAAATGTCACAGTAAGTGCTGTCTACATGTACTATAACAAATGTTGCAGTAAGTGATGTCTACATGTACTATAACAAATGTTACAGTAAGTGCTGTCTACATGTACTATAACAAATGTTACAGTAAGTGCTGTCTACATGTACTATAACAAATGTTACAGTAAGTGATGTCTACATGTACTATAACAATTGTTACAGTAAGTGCTGTCTACATGTACTATAACAAATGTTACAGTAAGTAATGTCTACATGTACTATAACAAATGTTACAGTAAGTGCTGTCTACATGTACTATAACAAATGTTACAGTAAGTGATGTCTACATGTACTATAACAAATGTTACAGTAAGTGCTGTCTACATGTACTATAACAAATGTCACAGTAAGTGATGTCTACATGTACTATAACAAATGTTACAGTAAGTGCTGTCTACATGTACTATAACAAATGTTACACTAAGTGATGTCTACATGTACTATAACAAATGTTACAGTAAGTGCTGTCTACATATACCGTAGCAAATGTTACAGTAAGAGCTGTCTACATGTGCTATAACAAATGTTGCAGAAAGTGCTGTCTATATGTACTACAGCAAATGTTACAGTAAGTGCTGTCTACATGTACTACAGCAAATGTTACAGTAAGTGCTGTCTACATGTACCATAACAAATGTTACAGTAAGTGCTGTCTACATGTACTATAACAAATGTTGCAGTAAGTGATGTCTACATGTACTATAGCAAATGTTGCAGTAAGTAATGTCTACATGTACTATAACAAATGTTACAGTAAGAGCTGTCTACATGTACTATAGCAAATGTTGCAGTAAGTAATGTCTACATGTACCATAACAAATGTTACATTAAGTACTGTCTACATGTACTATAACAAATGTTGCAGTAAGTGATGTCTACATGTACTATAGCAAATGTTGCAGTAAGAAAACTCTACATGTACTATAGCAAATGTTACAGTAAGAGCTGTCTTCATGTACTATAACAAATGTTACAGTAAGAGATGTCTACATGTACTATAGCAAATGTTGCAGTAAGTGCTGTCTACATGTACCACAGCAAATGTTACAGTAAGTGATGTCTACATGTACGGTAGCAAATGTTACAGTAAGTGCTGTCTACATGTACCATAACAAATGTTACAGTAAGTACTGTCTACATGTACTATAACAAATGTTGCAGTAAGTGATGTCTACATATACCATAGCAAATGTTGCAGTAAGTGATGTCTACATGTACTATAGCAAATGTTGCAGTAAGAAAAGTCTACATGTACTATAGCAAATGTTACAGTAAGAGCTGTCTACATGTACTATAACAAATGTTACAGTAAGAGCTGTCTACATATACCATAGCAAATGTCGCAGTAAGTGCTGTCTACATGTACTATAACAAATGTTACAGTAAGTGATGTCTACATGTACTATAATAAATGTTACAGTAAGAGCTGTCTACATATACCATAGCAAATGTTACAGTAAGAGCTGTCTACATGTGCTATAACAAATGTTGCAGTAAGTGCTGTCTATTTGTACTACAGCAAATGTTACAGTAAGTGCTGTCTACATGTACTACAGCAAATGTTACAGTAAGTGATGTCTACATGTACCACAGCAAATGTTACAGTAAGTGTTGTCTACATGTACCATAACAAATGTTACAGTAAGTGCTGTCTACATGTACTATAACAAATGTTGCAGTAAGTGATGTCTACATATACTATAGCAAATGTTGCAGTAAGCAATGTCTACATGTATTATAAGAAATGTTACAGTAAGAGCTGTCTACATGTACTATAGCAAATGTTGCAGTAAGTAATGTCTACATGTACCATAACAAATGTTACAGTAAGTGAAGTCTACATGTACTATAACAAATGTTACAGTAAGTGATGTCTACATGTACTATAGCAAACTTTGCAGTAAGTAATGTCTACATGCACTATAGCAAATGTTACAGTAAGTGATGTCTACATGTACTATAGCAAATGTTACAGTAAGAGCTGTCTACATGTACTATAACAAATGTTGCAGTAAGTGCTGTCTATATGTACTACAGCAAATGTTACAGTAAGTGCTGTCTACATATACCATAGCAAATGTTACAGTTAGTGCTGTCTACATGTACTATAACAAATGTTGCAGTAAGTGCTGTCTATATGTACTACAGCAAATGTTACAGTAACTCATGTCTACATATACTATAGCAAATGTTACAGTAAGTGATGTCTACATATACCGTAGCAAATGATACAGTAAGTGCTGTCTAATTATACCGTAGCAAATGTCACAGTAAGTGCTGTCTACATATACCGTAGCAAATGTTACAGTAAGTGATGTCTACATGTACCACAGCAAATGTTACAGTAAGAGCTGTCTACATGTACTATAACAAATGTTACAGTAAGTGCTGTCTGCATGTACTGTAGCAAATGTTACAGTAAGTGCTGTCTACATATACCGTAGCAAATGTTACAGTAAGTGCTGTCTAATTATACCGTAGCAAATGTCACAGTAAGTGCTGTCTACATATACCGTAGCAAATGTTACAGTAACTCATGTCTACATATACTATAGCAAATGTTACAGTAAGTGATGTCTACATATACCGTAGCAAATGATACAGTAAGTGCTGTCTAATTATACCGTAGCAAATGTCACAGTAAGTGCTGTCTACATATACCGTAGCAAATGTTACAGTAAGTGATGTCTACATGTACCACAGCAAATGTTACAGTAAGAGCTGTCTACATGTACTATAACAAATGTTACAGTAAGTGCTGTCTACATGTACTATAACAAATTTTACAGTAAGTTCTATCTGATATTTGGTCTGTCTGTCTGTCTGTCTGTCTGTCTGTCTGTCTGTCTGTCTGTCTGTCTGTCTGCCTGTCTGTCTGTCTGTGGTAGTACAGACAACAGCCGTAGACAAGAGAACTATAAAGGCACTACTGACATCACCTTGTCTGTCTGTCTGTCTGTCTGTCTGCCTGTCTGTCTGTCTGTGGTAGTACAGACAACAGCCGTAGACAAGAGAACTATAAAGGCAGTACTGACATCGCCTTGTCTGTCTGCCTGTTTGGCCTGCAGGATGCCACATGGAACATTGCCACAGCTGCTTTGACAGCAACTTCTGCAGCGTGTGCGAGGAGCCCTACCTGGCCAGCCAGGGTCAGTGTATCCAGGGCTGTCCCGACGGCCTCTACTACGCCAACTACACCAGAGAATGCAAGGACAGAGGTCAGTACTACCCTCTGATGTGCTGTCATAACCCACACCCGCATTACATGCTGACGTGTTAGACAATAAGACTAATAGGTGTCCTGGTGTATGAAACAATCTGTCTGTCTGTCTGTCAGTCTGTCTGTCTGTTTGTCTGTGTGGGGGATGTATGTGTGGAGGGGTTGCGAGTGGGGATTTGTGTGGTTGGATGGGGGATGTGTGGGTGGGTGAAGGGATGTGCGTGTGGGTGAGGGTTGTGTGTGTGTGGATGGGGATATTTGGTGTGGATGGTTGAAAGTGTGGGTATTGGTGGGTGGTGGGTTATCTTCGTGGGGAATGTCTATGTGGATGGGTGAGGGGATGTGTGGGTGAATGGGGGTGTGGGGGGATGTGTGTGAGTTGAGGCATGGATGTGTGATGGGTGTGGGGGATGGGCGTGGGGATGTGAGTGTGGTGGGGATATGTCTGTGTGGATGGATTTGTGTGCGTGGTTGGGTGGAGGATGTATGTGTGGGTGGTGATGGTGTTTGCATGTGGGTGATTTGTGGGTGGGTGGGTGGGAGATTGGTGGTAAGATGTGTTTGTGTGTGTGAGTGTGTGTGTGTGTGTGTGTGTGTGTGTGTGGGTGAGGGATGTTAGGGTGGAGATGTGAATGGGGATGTGTGGGGGGGGGGACGTGTGTATGGGTGGTGGATTGTGTATAGGTGGGGCGTTGTGTGAGAGGAGAGATGTATATGGATGGGTGGGGGAGGTGTGATTTGGTGTGGGATGTGCTGGTGGTGGGTAAAGGATGTATATGATTTTGGAGGACGTGTGTTTAGCTGGGTGGTTGGGGTGTGTGTGTGTGTGGGTGGGTAGATGAGAGATGTATGTGTTGATGGGTGGATGGTGTATGTGTGGGTGTGAGTGGTTGAGGGATGAGTACGTGAGTGGATGGATGTGTGTGGGGGAATAGTGTATGGGTGGGGGATGTGTGTGTGGGTGGGAAGATGTGGGTGGGAGGTATGTGTTTGTGGATGGGGTATGTGATGTTGTGTGGGAATGTGTGTGTGGGGGACGTGTGTATGGTGGGGAGATGTGGGTATGAGTGGGGAGATGTGTGTGTGGGGTGTGTATGGGTGGGGATGTGTGGTTAAGTGATGTGTGATTGGGGAATGGGTGACTGGGGGTGGGTGGTTGGAGGATGTGTGGGTGGAGGATGTGTGGGTGGAGGATGTGTGGGTGGGTAGTTTGTGTAGGTTTAGGGATGGGTGGGGGATGTGTGTGTGTGTGTGTGTGTTCAGGATGTGTGGGTGGGTTGTGGGAGATTGTATGGGTCGGGATGTGTGCAAGTGGGGGAATTGTGGGTGGGTGCAGATTTTGTGTGTGGGTAGGTGCAGGATGTGTGGGTTGGCGGGGATATGTGTAGGTGGCGAATGTGTGGTTGGGGAATATGTATTTGGCTGGGTGATTGGGGTGTTTGGGTGGGTGGTGGAGGATATATGGGTGGGTAATTGTTGATGAGTGGAGGCTATGTGTGTGTGTGTGTGGGTGGGGAGATGTGTGTAGGTGGGGGATGTGGGGGTGGGTGCATGTATGTATGCCTGGGGGTGTGTGGGTGGGTGGGGATGTGTGTGTGGGGGATGTGTGTCAGTGGGAGATGTGTGTGTGTGGGTGGGGAGAAGTGTTTATGTGGGAGGTGGGTGTGGGATGTGGGAGATAGGTAGATGGGTGGGGGAATGTATGTGTGCCTGGGTGTGTGTGTGGTTGGGTGGGGGATGTGTGGGTGGATGGGGATGGGTGGGTGTGTGGGGTATGTGTCTCATTACATGGTAATATGCATTTTTTTACGTTTACAACATTCTGTTGATAATGCTTTTTCTTATGTGAATGTACTATGCACTATAGATGGACGAAAGATAAGTGATTGGAAGGGCCGAATGTAAGACGGGCCAGCGTGCCCAGTGTATTATCCTTTGAAAATAAAGTTCGTTCGTTCATTCATTCGTTCGTTCTGTCTGTTTGTCTGTCAATATGACTGTCTCAGTCTTCTATTAAGACGGCTTGCCTTCTTGTCTGTTCGCATCTATGTCTGTCTGTCCGTCTGTCTGTCCGCCAATATGCCTGTCTGTCCGCCCATCTGTCTGTCCCCTTTATGTTTGTCTATCTATCCGCCAGTATATATGTCTGTTTGTTTGCCAGTATGTAAGTCTGTCTGTCCGCCTGTACATCTGTCTGTCCGCCTCCTTTATGTATGTCTGTCTGTTTGCCCTCAAGTATGTATATCTGTCTATCTGCCAGTGTATTTGTCTGTCCGCCAGTATATATGTCTGACTGTCCGTCTGTCTGTCTGTCTGTCTGTCTGTCTGTCTGTCAATGCAGCTGTCTTAGACATCTTTCAAAAGTCGTAATTCTCCTCTATCTTCCCGTTGACAGTCTTTCTAGGTGCCAATATGCCTGTCTGTCTATGTATTTGATTGCCTGTACATCTGTCTGCCTGTCTGTCTATGTGTTTGATTGCCTGTACATCTGTCTGTCTGTCTGTCTGTCTGTCTATGTGTTTGATTGCCTGTACATCTGTCTGCCTGTCTGTCTGTCTATGTGTTTGATTGCCTGTACATCTGTCTGTCTGCCTGTCTGTCTATATGTTTGATTGCCTGTACATCTGTCTGCCTGCCTGTCTGTCTATGTGTTTGATTGCCTGTACATCTGTCTGCCTGTCTATCTGTCTATGTGTTTGATTGCCTGTACATCTGTCTGCCTGTCTGTCTGTCTATGTGTTTGATTGCCTGTACATCTGTCTGCCTGTCTGTCTGTCTATGTGTTTGATTGCCTGTACATCTGTCTGCCTGCCTGTCTGTCTATATGTTTGATTGCCTGTACATCTGTCTGCCTGACTGTCTGTCTATATGTTTGATTGCCTGTACATCTGTCTGCCTGTCTGTCTGTCTATATGTTTGATTGCCTGTACATCTGTCTGCCTGTCTGTCTGTCTATATGTTAGATTGCCTGTACATCTGTCTGCCTGACTGTCTGTCTATATGTTTGATTGCCTGTACATCTGTCGGCCTGTCTGTCTGTCTATATGTTTGATTGCCTGTACATCTGTCTACCTGACTGTCTGTCTATGTGTTTGATTGCCTGTACATCTGTCTGCCTGTCTGTCTGTCTATGTGTTTGATTGCCTGTACATATGTCTGCCTGCCTGTCTGTCTATGTGTTTGATTGCCTGTATATCTGTCTGCCTGTCTGTGTTTGATTGCCTGTATATCTGCCTGCCTGTCTATGTGTTTGATTGCCTGTACATCTGTCTGCCTGTCTGTCTATGTGTTTGATTGCCTGTATATCTGTCTGCCTGTCTGTCTATGTGTTTGATTGCCTGTACATCTGTCTGCCTGTCTGTCTGTCTATGTGTTTGATTGCCTGTACATCTGTCTGCCTGTCTGTCTATGTGTTTGATTGCCTGTATATCTGTCTGCCTGTCTATCTATGTGTTTGATTGCCTGTATATCTGCCTGTCTGTCTGTCTATGTGTTTGATTGCCTGTATATCTGTCTGCCTGTCTGCCTGTCTATGTGTTTGGTTGCCTGTACATCTGTCTGCCTGTCTGTCTATATGTTTGATTACCTGTACATCTGTCTGCCTGCCTGTCTGTCTATGTGTTTGATTGCCTGTACATCTGTCTGCCTGTCTGTCTGTCTATGTGTTTGATTGCCTGTACATCTGTCTGCCTGTCTGTCTGTCTATGTGTTTGATTGCCTGTACATCTGTCTGCCTGTCTGTCTGTCTATGTGTTTGATTGCCTGTACATCTGTCTGTCTGCCTGTCTGTCTATATGTTTGATTGCCTGTACATCTGTCTGCCTGCCTGTCTGTCTATGTGTTTGATTGCCTGTACATCTGTCTGCCTGTCTGTCTGTCTATGTGTTTGATTGCCTGTACATCTGTCTGCCTGTCTGTCTGTCTATGTGTTTGATTGCCTGTACATCTGTCTGCCTGTCTGTGTTTGATTGCCTGTATATCTGTCTGCCTGTCTATGTGTTTGATTGCCTGTACATCTGTCTGCCTGTCTGTCTGTCTATGTGTTTGATTGCCTGTACATCTGTCTGTCTGTCTGTCTGTCTATGTGTTTGATTGCCTGTATATCTGTCTGCCTGTCTGTCTATGTGTTTGATTGCCTGTACATCTGTCTGCCTGTCTGTCTGTCTATGTGTTTGATTGCCTGAACATCTGTCTGCATGTCTGTCTATGTGTTTGATTGCCTGTATATCTGTCTGCCTGTCTGTCTATGTGTTTTATTGCCTGTATATCTGCCTGTCTGTCTGTCTATGTGTTTGATTGCCTGTATATCTGTCTGCCTGTCTGTCTATGTGTTTGATTGCCTGTACATCTGTCTGCCTGTCTGTCTGTCTATGTGTTTGATTGCCTGTACATCTGTATGCCTGTCTGTCTATGTGTTTGATTGCCTGTATATCTGTCTGCCTGTCTGTCTATGTGTTTGATTGCCTGTATATCTGTCTGCCTGTCTGTCTATGTGTTTGATTGCCTGTATATCTGTCTGCCTGTCTGTCTACGTGTTTGATTGCCTGTATATCTGTCTGTCTGCCTGTCTGTCTATGTGTTTGATTGCCTGTACATCTGTCTGCCTGTCTGTCTATGTGTTTGATTGCCTGTATATCTGCCTGTCTGTCTATGTGTTTGATTGCCTGTATATCTGTCTGCCTGTCTGTCTATGTGTTTGATTGCCTGTATATCTGTCTGTCTGCCTGTCTGTCTATGTGTTTGATTGCCTGTATATCTGTCTGCCTGTCTGTGTTTGATTGCCTGTATATCTGTCTGCCTGTCTGTGTTTGATTGCCTGTACATCTGTCTGCCTGTCTGTCTATGTGTTTGATTGCCTGTATATCTGTCTGCCTGTCTGTCTATGTGTTTGATTGCCTGTATATCTGTCTGCCTGACTGTCTGTCTATGTGTTTGATTGCCTGTATATCTGTCTGCCTGACTGTCTGTCTATGTGTTTGATTGCCTGTATATCTGTCTGCCTTACTGTCTGTCTATGTGTTTGATTGACTGTACATCTGTCTGCCTGACTGTCTGTCTATGTGTTTGATTGCCTGTACATCTGTCTGCCTGACTGTCTGTCTATGTGTTTGATTGCCTGTATATCTGTCTGCCTGTCTGTCTGTCTATGTGTTTGATTGCCTGTACATCTGTCTGCCTGTCTGTCTGTCTATGTGTTTGATTGCCTGTACATCTGTCTGTCTGCCTGTCTGTCTATATGTTTGATTGCCTGTACATCTGTCTGCCTGCCTGTCTGTCTATGTGTTTGATTGCCTGTACATCTGTCTGCCTGTCTGTCTGTCTATGTGTTTGATTGCCTGTACATCTGTCTGCCTGTCTGTCTGTCTATGTGTTTGATTGCCTGTACATCTGTCTGCCTGTCTGTGTTTGATTGCCTGTATATCTGTCTGCCTGTCTATGTGTTTGATTGCCTGTACATCTGTCTGCCTGTCTGTCTGTCTATGTGTTTGATTGCCTGTACATTTGTCTGCCTGTCTGTCTGTCTATGTGTTTGATTGCCTGTATATCTGTCTGCCTGTCTGTCTATGTGTTTGATTGCCTGTACATCTGTCTGCCTGTCTGTCTGTCTATGTGTTTGATTGCCTGTACATCTGTCTGCATGTCTGTCTATGTGTTTGATTGCCTGTATATCTGTCTGCCTGTCTGTCTATGTGTTTGATTGCCTGTATATCTGCCTGTCTGTCTGTCTATGTGTTTGATTGCCTGTATATCTATCTGCCTGTCTGTCTATGTGTTTGATTGCCTGTACATCTGTCTGCCTGTCTGTCTGTCTATGTGTTTGATTGCCTGTACATCTGTATGCCTGTCTGTCTATGTGTTTGATTGCCTGTATATCTGTCTGCCTGTCTGTCTATGTGTTTGATTGCCTGTATATCTGTCTGCCTGTCTGTCTATGTGTTTGATTGCCTGTATATCTGTCTGCCTGTCTGTCTACGTGTTTGATTGCCTGTATATCTGTCTGTCTGCCTGTCTGTCTATGTGTTTGATTGCCTGTACATCTGTCTGCCTGTCTGTCTATGTGTTTGATTGCCTGTATATCTGCCTGTCTGTCTGTCTATGTGTTTGATTGCCTGTATATCTGTCTGCCTGTCTGTCTATGTGTTTGATTGCCTGTATATCTGTCTGTCTGCCTGTCTGTCTATGTGTTTGATTGCCTGTATATCTGTCTGCCTGTCTGTGTTTGATTGCCTGTATATCTGTCTGCCTGTCTGTGTTTGATTGCCTGTACATCTGTCTGCCTGTCTGTCTATGTGTTTGATTGCCTGTATATCTGTCTGCCTGTCTGTCTATGTGTTTGATTGCCTGTATATCTGTCTGCCTGACTGTCTGTCTATGTGTTTGATTGCCTGTATATCTGTCTGCCTGACTGTCTGTCTATGTGTTTGATTGCCTGTATATCTGTCTGCCTTACTGTCTGTCTATGTGTTTGATTGACTGTACATCTGTCTGCCTGACTGTCTGTCTATGTGTTTGATTGCCTGTACATCTGTCTGCCTGACTGTCTGTCTATGTGTTTGATTGCCTGTATATCTGTCTGCCTGTCTGTCTGTCTATGTGTTTGATTGCCTGTATATCTGTCTGCCTGTCTGTCTATGTGTTTGATTGCCTGTACATCTGTCTGCCTGTCTGTCTGTCTGTGTTTGATTGCCTGTATATCTGTCTGCCTGACTGTCTGTCTATGTGTTTGATTGCCTGTATATCTGTCTGCCTGTCTGTCTATGTGTTTGATTGCCTGTACATCTGTCTGCCTGACTGTCTGTCTATGTGTTTGATTGCCTGTATATCTGTCTGCCTGTCTGTCTATGTGTTTGATTGCCTGTATATCTGTCTGCCTGACAGTCTGTCTATGTGTTTGATTGCCTGTATATCTGTCTGCCTGACTGTCTGTCTATGTGTTTGATTGCCTGTACATCTGTCTGCCTGTCTGTCTGTCTATGTGTTTGATTGCCTGTACATCTGTCTGCCTGTCTGTCTGTCTGTGTTTGATTGCCTGTACATCTGTCTGCCTGAGTGTCTGTCTATGTGTTTGATTGCCTGTATATCTGTCTGTCTATGTGTTTGATTGCCTGTATATCTGTCTGCCTGTCTGTCTGTCTGTGTTTGATTGCCTGTACATCTGTCTGTCTGTCTATGTGTTTGATTGCCTGTATATCTGTCTGCCCTGTCTGTCTGTCTGTGTTTGATTGCCTGTACATCTGTCTGCCTGTCTGTCTGTCTATGTGTTTGATTGCCTGTATATCTGTCTGTCTGTCTGTCTGTGTTTGATTGCCTGTACATCTGTCTGTCCTGTCTATGTGTTTGATTGCCTGTATATCTGTCTGCCTGTCTGTCTGTCTGTGTTTGATTGCCTGTACATCTGTCTGTCTGTCTATGTGTTTGATTGCCTGTACATCTGTCTGCCTGTCTGTCTGTCTGTGTTTGATTGCCTGTACATCTGTCTGCCTGACTGTCTGTCTATGTTTTTGATTGCCTGTATATCTGTCTGTCTGTCCTGTCTGTCTATGTGTTTGATTGCCTGTATATCTGGTCTGTCTGTCTGTGTTTGATTGCCTGTATATCTGTCTGTCTGTCTATCTATGTGTTTGATTGCCTGTATATCTGTCTGTCTGTCTGTCTATGTGTTTGATTGCCTGTACATCGTTCTGTCTGTCTGTGTTTGATTGCCTGTATATCTGTCTGCCTGTCTGTGTTTGATTGCCTGTATATCTGTCTGTCTGTCTGTCTGTGTTTGATTGCCTGTATATCTGTCTGTCTGTCTGACTGTGTTTGACTGCCTGTATATCTGTCTGTCTGTCTGTCTCTCTCTATGTGTTTGATTGCCTGTATATCTGTCTGTCTGTCTGTGTTTGATTGCCTGTATATCTGTCTGTCTATGTGTTTGATTGCCTGTATATTTGTCTGTCTGACTGTGTTTGATTGCCTGTATATCTGTCTGTCTATGTGTTTGATTGCCTGTATATCTGTCTGTCTGTCTGTCTTTCTATGTGTTGATTGCCTGTATATCTGTCTGCCTGTCTGTGTTTGATTGCCTGTATATCTGTCTGTCTGTCTGTCTGTCTGTGTTTGATTGCCTGTATATCTGTCTGTCTATGTGTTTGATTGCCTGTATATCTGTCTGTCTGTCTGTCTATGTGTTTGATTGCCGGTATATCTGTCTGTCTATGTGTTTGATTGCCTGTATATCTGTCTGTCTATGTGTTTATTGCTGTATATCTGTCTGTCTATGTGTTTGATTGCCTGTATATCTGTCTGTCTGTCTGACTGTGTTTGATTGCCTGTATATCTGTCTGTCTGTCTGTCTGACTGTGTTTGATTGTCTGTATATCTGTCTGTCTGTCTATGTGTTCGATTGCCTGTATATCTGTCTGTCTGTCTGTCTATGTGTTTAATTGCCTGTATATCTGTCTGTCTATGTGTTTGATTGCCTGTATATCTGTCTGTCTGTCTGTGTTTGATTGCCTGTATATCTGTCTGTCTATGTGTTTGATTGCCTGTATATCTGTCTGACTGTCTGTGTTTGATTGCCTGTATATCTGTCTGTCTGACTGTGTTTGATTGCCTGTATATCTGTCTGTCTGACTGTGTTTGATTGCCTGTATATCTGTCTGTCTATGTGTTTGATTGAATGTATATCTGTCTGTCTGTCTGTCTGTCTATGTGTTTGATTGCCTGTATATCTGTCTGTCTGTCTGTGTTTGATTGCCTGTATATCTGTCTGTCTATGTGTTTAATTGCCTGTATATCTGTCTGTCTATGTGTTTGATTGCCTGTATATCTGTCTGTCTATGTGTTTGATTGCCTGTATATCTGTCTGCCTGTCTGTGTTTGATTGCCTGTATATCTGTCTGTCTGTCTGTGTTTGATTGCCTGTATATCTGTCTGTCTATGTGTTTGATTGCCTGTATATCTGTCTGTCTATGTGTTTGATTGCCTGTATATCTGTCTGTCTATGTGTTTGATTGCCTGTATATCTGTCTGCCTGTTTGTGTTTGATTGCCTGTATATCTGTCTGTCTATGTGTTTTGATTGCCTGTATATCTGTCTGTCTATGTGTTTGATTGCCTGTATATCTGTCTGTCTATGTGTTTGATTGCCTGTATATCTGTCTGCCTGTCTGTGTTTGATTGCCTGTATATCTGTCTGCCTGTCTGTGTTTGATTGCCTGTATATCTGTCTGTCTGTCTGACTGTGTTTGATTGCCTGTATATCTGTCTGCCTGTCTGTGTCTGATTGCCTGTATATCTGTCTGTCTGTCTGTCTGTGTTTGATTGCCTGTATATCTGTCTGCCTGTCTGTGTTTGATTGCCTGTATATCTGTCTGTCTATGTGTTTGATTGCCTGTATATCTGTCTGCCTGTCTGTGTTTGATTGCCTGTATATCTGTCTGCCTGTCTGTGTTTGATTGCCTGTATATCTGTCTGCCTGTCTGTGTTTGATTGCCTGTATATCTGTCTGCCTGTCTGTGTTTGATTGCCTGTATATCTGTCTGTCTATGTGTTTGATTGCCTGTATATCTGTCTGCCTGTCTGTGTTTGATTGCCTGTATATCTGTCTGTCTATGTTGTTTGATTGCCTGTATATCTGTCTGTCTGTCTGTGTTTGATTGCCTGTATATCTGTCTGTCTATGTGTTTGATTGCCTGTATATCTGTCTGACTGTCTGTGTTTGATTGCCTGTATATCTGTCTGTCTGACTGTGTTTGATTGCCTGTATATCTGTCTGTCTGACTGTGTTTGATTGCCTGTATATCTGTCTGTCTATGTGTTTGATTGCCTGTATATCTGTCTGTCTGTCTGTCTATGTGTTTGATTGCCTGTATATCTGTCTGTCTGTGTTTGATTGCCTGTATATCTGTCTGTCTATGTGTTTAATTGCCTGTATATCTGTCTGCCTGACTGTCTGTCTATGTGTTTTGATTGCCTGTATATCTGTCTGCCTGTCTGTCTACGTGTTTGATTGCCTGTACATCTGTCTGCCTGACTGTCTGTCTATGTGTTTGATTGCCTGTATATCTGTCTGCCTGTCTGTCTGTCTATGTGTTTGATTGCCTGTATATCTGTCTGCCTGACTGTCTGTCTATGTGTTTGATTGCCTGTATATCTGTCTGCCTGACTGTCCTGTCTATGTGTTTGATTGCCCTGTACATCTGTCTGCCTGTCTGTCTGTCTATGTGTTTGATTGCCTGTACATCTGTCTGCCTGTCTGTCTGTCTGTGTTTGATTGCCTGTACATCTGTCTGCCTGAGTGTCTGTCTATGTGTTTGATTGCCTGTATATCTGTCTGTCTATGTGTTTGATTGCCAGTATATCTGTCTGCCTGTCTGTCTGTCTGTGTTTGATTGCCTGTACATCTGTCTGTCTGTCTATGTGTTTTGATTGCCTGTATATCTCTGCCTGTCTGTCTGTCTGTGTTTGATTGCCTGTACATCTGTCTGCCTGTCTGTCTGTCTATGTGTTTGATTGCCTGTATATCTGTCTGTCTGTCTGTCTGTGTTTGATTGCCTGTACATCTGTCTGTCTGTCTATGTGTTTGATTGCCTGTACATCTGTCTGCCTGTCTGTCTGTCTGTGTTTGATTGCCTGTACATCTGTCTGCCTGACTGTCTGTCTATGTGTTTGATTGCCTGTATATCTGTCTGTCTGTCTGTCTGTCTATGTGTTTGATTGCCTGTATATCTGTCTGTCTGTCTGTGTTTGATTGCCTGTATATCTGTCTGTCTGTCTATCTATGTGTTTGATTGCCTGTATATCTGTCTGTCTGTCTGTCTGTCTATGTGTTTTGATTGCCTGTACATCGTTCTGTCTGTCTGTGTTTGATTGCCTGTATATCTGTCTGCCTGTCTGTGTTTGATTGCCTGTATATCTGTCTGTCTGTCTGTCTGTGTTTGATTGCCTGTATATCTGTCTGTCTGTCTGACTGTGTTTGATTGCCTGTATATCTGTCTGTCTGTCTGTCTCTGTCTATGTGTTTGATTGCCTGTATATCTGTCTGTCTGACTGTGTTTGATTGCCTGTATATCTGTCTGTCTATGTGTTTGATTGCCTGTATATCTGTCTGTCTGTCTGTCTTTCTATGTGTTTGATTGCCTGTATATCTGTCTGCCTGTCTGTGTTTGATTGCCTGTATATCTGTCTGTCTGTCTGTCTGTGTTTGATTGCCTGTATATCTGTCTGTCTATGTGTTTGATTGCCTGTATATCTGTCTGTCTGTCTGTCTGTCTATGTGTTTGATTGCCTGTATATCTGTCTGTCTATGTGTTTGATTGCCTGTATATCTGTCTGTCTATGTGTTTATTGCCTGTATATCTGTCTGTCTATGTGTTTGATTGCCTGTATATCTGTCTGTCTGTCTGTCTGTCTATATGTTAGATTGCCTGTACATCTGTCTGCCTGAATGTCTGTCTATATGTTTGATTGCCTGTACATATGTCTGCCTGTCTGTCTGTCTATATGTTTGATTGCCTGTACATCTGTCTACCTGACTGTCTGTCTATGTGTTTGATTGCCTGTATATCTGTCTGTCTGTCTGTCTTTCTATGTGTTTGATTGCCTGTATATCTGTCTGCCTGTCTGTGTTTGATTGCCTGTATATCTGTCTGTCTGTCTGTCTGTCTGTGTTTGATTGCCTGTATATCTGTCTGTCTATGTGTTTGATTGCCTGTATATCTGTCTGTCTGTCTGTCTATGTGTTTGATTGCCTGTATATCTGTCTGTCTATGTGTTTGATTGCCTGTATATCTGTCTGTCTATGTGTTTATTGCCTGTATATCTGTCTGTCTATGTGTTTGATTGCCTGTATATCTGTCTGTCTGTCTGTCTATATGTTAGATTGCCTGTACATCTGTCTGCCTGACTGTCTGTCTATATGTTTGATTGCCTGTACATCTGTCTGCCTGTCTGTCTGTCTATATGTTTGATTGCCTGTACATCTGTCTACCTGACTGTCTGTCTATGTGTTTGATTGCCTGTACATCTGTCTGCCTGTCTGTCTGTCTATGTGTTTGATTGCCTGTACATCTGTCTGCCTGCCTGTCTGTCTATGTGTTTGATTGCCTGTATATCTGTCTGCCTGTCTGTGTTTGATTGCCTGTATATCTGTCTGCCTGTCTATGTGTTTGATTGCCTGTACATCTGTCTGCCTGTCTGTCTATGTGTTTGATTGCCTGTATATCTGTCTGCCTGTCTGTCTATGTGTTTGATTGCCTGTACATCTGTCTGCCTGTCTGTCTGTCTATGTGTTTGATTGCCTGTATATCTGTCTGCCTGTCTGTCTATGTGTTTGATTGCCTGTACATCTGTCTGCCTGTCTGTCTGTCTATGTGTTTGATTGCCTGTACATCTGTCTGTCTGTGTTTGATTGCCTGTATATCTGTCTGTCTGTCTATGTGTTTGATTGCCTGTATATCTGTCTGTCTGTCTGTGTTTGATTGCCTGTATATCTGTCTGTCTGTCTGTGTTTGATTGCCTGTATATCTGTCTGTCTATGTGTTTGATTGCCTGTATA
The DNA here is from genome assembly GCA_014155875.1 of Cepaea nemoralis. Taxonomy (NCBI): domain Eukaryota; kingdom Metazoa; phylum Mollusca; class Gastropoda; order Stylommatophora; family Helicidae; genus Cepaea; species Cepaea nemoralis. The sequence continues at coordinate 39,346 of JACEFZ010023464.1, forward strand.
TCTGTCTGTCTATGTGTTTGATTGCCTGTATATCTGTCTGTCTATGTGTTTGATTGCCTGTATATCTGTCTGTCTATGTGTTTGATTGCCTGTATATCTGTCTGCCTGTCTGTGTTTGATTGCCTGTATATCTGTCTGTCTATGTGTTTGATTGCCTGTATATCTGTCTGTCTATGTGTTTGATTGCCTGTATATCTGTCTGTCTATGTGTTTGATTGCCTGTATATCTTTCTGCCTGTCTGTGTTTGATTGCCTGTATATCTGTCTGTCTGACTGTGTTTGATTGCCTGTATATCTGTCTGTCTGTCTGTGTTTGATTGCCTGTATATCTGTCTGTCTGTGTTTGATTGCCTGTATATCTGTCTGTCTGTCTATGTGTTTGATTGTCTGTATATCTGTCTGTCTGTCTGACTGTGTTTGATTGTCTGTATATCTGTCTGTCTGTCTATGTGTTTGATTGCCTGTATATCTGTCTGACTGTCTGTCTGTCTGTGTTTGATTGCCTGTATATCTGTCTGCCTGTCTGTCTGTCTATGTGTTTGATTGCCTGTATATCTGTCTGTCTGTCTGTGTTTGATTGCCTGTATATCTGTCTGTCTGTCTGACTGTGTTTGATTGTCTGTATATCTGTCTGTCTGTCTGTCTGTGTTTGATTGCCTGTATATCTGTCTGTCTGTCTGTGTTTGATTGCCTGTATATCTGTCTGTCTGCCTGTCTGTCTGTCTGTCTGTCTGTGTTTGATTGCCTGTATATCTGTCTGTCTGACTGTGTTTGATTGTCTGTATATCTGTCTGTCTGTCTGACTGTGTTTGATTGTCTGTATATCTGTCTGTCTGTCTGTGTTTGATTGCCTGTATATCTGTCTGTCTGTCTGACTGTGTTTGATTGTCTGTATATCTGTCTGTCTGTCTGACTGTGTCTGATTGTCTGTATATCTGTCTGTCTGTCTGTGTTTGATTGCCTGTATATCTGTCTGACTGTCTGTCTGTCTGTGTTTGATTGCCTGTATATCTGTCTGTCTGACTGTGTTTGATTGCCTGTATATCTGTCTGTCTGTCTGACTGTGTTTGATTGTCTGTATATCTGTCTGTCTGTCTGTCTGTGTTTGATTGCCTGTATATCTGTCTGTCTGTCTGTGCTTGATTGCCTGTATATCTGTCTGTCTATGTGTTTGATTGCCTGTACATATGCTGTCTCTTATACACATCTATCTGTCTGACTGTCTGTCTGTCTGTGTTTGATTGCCTGTATATCTGTCTGTCTGTCTGTGTTTGATTGCCTGTATATCTGTCTGTCTGTGTTTGATTGCCTGTATATCTGTCTGTCTGTCTATGTGTTTGATTGCCTGTATATCTGTCTGTCTGTCTATGTGTTTGATTGCCTGTATATCTGTCTGTCTGTCTATGTGTTTGATTGCCTGTATATCTGTCTGTCTGTGTTTGATTGCCTGTATATCTGTCTGTCTGTCTATGTGTTTGATTGCCTGTATATCTGTCTGTCTGTCTATGTGTTTGATTGCCTGTATATCTGTCTGTCTGTGTTTGATTGCCTGTATATCTGTCTGTCTGTCTATGTGTTTGATTGCCAGTATATCTGTCTGTCTGTGTTTGATTGCCTGTATATCTGTCTGTCTGTGTTTGATTGCCTGTATATCTGTCTGCCTGTCTGTGTTTGAGTGCCTGTATATCTGTCTGCCTGTCTGTGTTTGATTGCCTGTATATCTGTCTGTCTGTGTTTGATTGCCTGTATATCTGTCTGTCTGTGTTTGATTGCCTGTATATCTGTCTGTCTGTGTTTGATTGCCTGTATATCTGTCTGTCTGTCTGTGTTTGATTGCCTGTATATCTGTCTGTGTTTGATTGCCTGTATATCTGTCTGTCTATGTGTTTGATTGCCTGTATATCTGTCTCTCTGTCTGTATTTGATTGCCTGTACATCTGTCTGTCTGTCTGTCTGTGTTTGATTGCCTGTATATCTGTCTGCCTGTCTGTGTTTGATTGCCTGTATATCTGTCTGCCTGTCTGTGTTTGATTGCCTGTATATCTGTCTGCCTGTCTGTGTTTGATTGCCTGTATATCTGTCTGTCTGTGTTTGATTGCCTGTATATCTGTCTGTCTATGTGTTTGATTGCCTGTATATCTGTCTGTCTATGTGTTTGATTGCCTGTATATCTGTCTGTCTGTGTTTGATTGCCTGTATATCTGTCTGTCTGTGTTTGATTGCCTGTATATCTGTTTGTCTGTGTTTGATTGCCTGTATATCTGTCTGTCTATGTGTTTGATTGCCTGTATATCTGTCTCTCTGTCTGTGTTTGATTGCCTGTACATCTGTCTGTCTGTCTGTCTGTGTTTGATTGCCTGTATATCTGTCTGTCTATGTGTTTGATTGCCTGTATATCTGTCTGTCTGTGTTTGATTGCCTGTATATCTGTCTGTCTGTCTGTGTTTGATTGCCTGTATATCTGTCTGTCTGTGTTTGATTGCCTGTATATCTGTCTGTCTATGTGTTTGATTGCCTGTATATCTGTCTCTCTGTCTGTGTTTGATTGCCTGTACATCTGTCTGTCTGTCTGTGTTTGATTGCCTGTATATCTGTCTGCCTGTCTGTGTTTGATTGCCTGTATATCTGTCTGCCTGTCTGTGTTTGATTGCCTGTATATCTGTCTGTCTGTGTTTGATTGCCTGTATATCTGTCTGTCTATGTGTTTGATTGCCTGTATATCCGTCTGTCTGTCTGTGTGTGTTTGATTGCCTGTATATCTGTCTGTCTGTCTGTCTGTGTTTGATTGCCTGTATATCTGTCTGTCTGTGTTTGATTGCCTGTCTGTCTGTGTGTCTGTCTGTCTGTGTTTGATTGCCTGTATATCTGTCTGTCTATGTGTTTGATTGCCTGTATATCTGTCTCTCTGTCTGTCTGTGTTTGATTGCCTGTATATCTGTCTGTCTATGTGTTTGATTGCCTGTATATCTGTCTGTCTGTCTGACTGTGTTTGATTGCCTGTATATCTGTCTGCCTGTCTGTGTTTGATTGCCTGTATATCTGTCTGCCTGTCTGTGTTTGATTGCCTGTATATCTGTCTGCCTGTCTGTGTTTGATTGCCTGTATATCTGTCTGTCTGTGTTTGATTGCCTGTATATCTGTCTGTCTCTGTGTTTGATTGCCTGTATATCCGTCTGTCTGTCTGTCTGTGTTTGATTGCCTGTATATCTGTCTGTCTGTCTGTCTGTGTTTGATTGCCTGTATATCTGTCTGTCTATGTGTTTGATTGCCTGTATATCTGTCTGTCTGTGTTTGATTGCCTGTCTGTCTGTCTGTCTGTCTTTCTGTCTGTGTTTGATTGCCTGTATATCTGTCTGTCTGTCTATGTGTTTGATTGCCTGTCTGTCTGTCTGTCTGTCTTTCTGTCTGTGTTTGATTGCCTGTACATCTGTCTGTCTGTCTATGTGTTTGATTGCCTGTATATCTGTCTCTCTGTCTGTCTGTGTTTGATTGCCTGTATATCTGTCTGTCTGTGTTTGATTGCCTGTATATCTGTCTGTCTATGTGTTTGATTGCTTGTATATCTGTCTGTCTGTCTGTGTTTGATTGCCTGTATATCTGTCTGTCTATGTGTTTGATTGCCTGTATATCTGTCTGTCTGTGTTTGATTGCCTGTATATCTGTCTGTCTGTCTGTGTTTGATTGCCTGTATATCTGTCTGTCTGTGTTTGATTGCCTGTATAACTGTCTGTCTATGTGTTTGATTGCCTGTATATCTGTCTGTCTGTCTGTGTTTGATTGCCTGTACATCTGTCTGTCTGTGTTTGATTGCCTGTACATCTGTCTGTCTGTCTGTGTTTGATTGCCTGTACATCTGTCTGTCTGTCTGTGTTTGATTGCCTGTATATCTGTCTGTCTGTCTGTGTTTGATTGCCTGTATATCTGTCTGTCTGTGTCTGATTGCCTGTATAACTGTCTGTCTATGTGTTTGATTGCCTGTATATCTGTCTGTCTGTCTGTGTTTGATTGCCTGTACATCTGTCTGTCTGTGTTTGATTGCCTGTACATCTGTCTGTCTGTGTTTGATTGCCTGTACATCTGTCTGTCTGTCTGTGTTTGATTGCCTGTATATCTGTCTGTCTGTCTGTGTTTGATTGCCTGTATATCTGTCTGTCTATGTGTTTGATTGCCTGTATATCTGTCTGCCTGTCTGTGTTTGATTGCCTGTATATCTGTCTGTCTATGTGTTTGATTGCCTGTACATATGTCTGTCTGTCTGTGTTTGATTGCCTGTATATCTGTCTGTCTGTGTTTGATTGCCTGTATATCTGTCTGTCTGTGTTTGATTGCCTGTACATCTGTCTGTATGTCTGTGTTTGATTGCCTGTACATCTGTCTGTCTGTCTGTGTTTGATTGCCTGTACATCTGTCTGTCTGTCTGTGTTTGATTGCCTGTATATCTGTCTGTCTGTCTATGTGTTTGATTGCCTGTATATCTGTCTGACTGTCTATGTGTTTGATTGCCTGTATATCTGTCTGTCTGTCTATGTGTTTGATTGCCTGTATATCTGTCTGTCTGTCTATGTGTTTGATTGCCTGTATATCTGTCAGCCTGTCTGTGTTTGATTGCCTGTATATCTGTCTGTCTGTGTTTGATTGCCTGTATATCTGTCTGTCTGTCTGTGTTTGATTGCCTGTATATCTGTCTGTCTGTGTTTGATTGCCTGTATATCTGTCTGTCTGTGTTTGATTGCCTGTATATCTGTCTGTCTGTATGTGTTTGATTGCCTGTATATCTGTCTGTCTGTGTTTGATTGCCTGTATATCTGTCTGTCTATGTGTTTGATTGCCTGTATATCTGTCTGTCTGTCTGTGTGTTTGATTGCCTGTATATCTGTCTGTCTGTCTGACTGTGTTTGATTGTCTGTATATCTGTCTGTCTATGTGTTTGATTGCCTGTATATCTGTCTGTCTGTGTTCTGATTGTCTGTATATCTGTCTGTCTGTGTGTTTGATTGCCTGTATATCTGTCTGTCTGTCTGTCTGTCTATGTGTTTGATTGTCTGTATATCTGTCTGTCTGTGTTTGATTGTCTGTATATCTGTCTGTCTGTGTGTTTGATTGCCTGTATATCTGTCTGCCTGTGTTTGATTGCCTGTATATCTGTCTGTGTGTTTGATTGTCTGTATATCTGTCTGTCTGTCTGTCTATGTGTTTGATTGCCTGTATATCTGTCTGTCTATGTGTTTGATTGTCTGTATATCTGTCTGTCTGTGTTTGATTGCCTGTATATCTGTCTGTCTGTCTGTGTTTGATTGCCTGTATATCTGTCTGTCTGTCTGACTGTGTTTGATTGCCTGTATATCTGTCTGCCTGTCTGTGTTTGATTGCCTGTATATCTGTCTGTCTATGTGTTTGATTGCCTGTATATCTGTCTGTCTGTCTATGTGTTTGATTGCCTGTATATCTGTCTGTCTATGTGTTTGATTGCCTGTATATCTGTCTGTCTGTGTTTGATTGCCTGTATATCTGTCTGTCTGTCTGTGTTTGATTGCCTGTATATCTGTCTGTCTGTCTGTGTTTGATTGCCTGTATATCTGTCTGTCTGTCTGACTGTGTTTGATTGCCTGTATATCTGCCTGTCTGTGTTTGATTGCCTGTATATCTGTCTGTCCTGTCTGTGTTTGATTGCCTGTATATCTGTCTGTCTGTCTGTGTTTGATTGCCTGTATATCTGTCTGTCTGTCTGACTGTGTTTGATTGCCTGTACATCTGTCTGCCTGTCTGTGTTTGATTGCCTGTATATCTGTCTGTCTATGTGTTTGATTGCCTGTATATCTGTCTGTCTGTGTTTGATTGCCTGTATAACTGTCTGTCTGTGTTTGATTGCCTGTATATATGTCTGTCTATGTGTTTGATTGCCTGTATATCTGTCTGTCTATGTGTTTGATTGCCTGTATATCTGTCTGCCTGTCTGTGTTTGATTGCCTGTATATCTGTCTGTCTGTCTGTGTTTGATTGCCTGTATATCTGTCTGTCTGTCTGACTGTGTTTGATTGTCTGTACATCTGTCTGCCTGTCTGTGTTTGATTGCCTGTATATCTGTCTGTCTATGTGTTTGATTGCCTGTATATCTGTCTGTCTGTGTTTGATTGCCTGTATATCTGTTGTCTGTGTTTGATTGCCTGTACATCTGTCTGTCTGTCTGTGTTTGATTGCCTGTACATCTGTCTTTCTGTCGGTCTGTCTATGTGTTTGATTGCCTGTACATCTGTCTGTCTGTCTATGTGTTTGATTGCCTGTATATCTGTCTGTCTGTCTGTCTGTCTGTCTATGTGTTTGATTGCCTGTATATCTGTCTGTCTGTGTTTGATTGCCTGTATATCTGTCTGTCTGTCTGTCTGTTTGTCTGTCTGTGTTTGAATGGCTGTATATCTGTCTGTCTGTCTATGTGTTTGATTGCCTGTATATCTGTCTGTCTGTCTGTCTATGTGTTTGATTGCCTGTATATCTGTCTGTCTGTGTTTGATTGCCTGTATATCTGTCTGCCTGTCTGTGTTTGATTGCCTGTATATCTGTCTGCCTGTCTGTCTATCTATGTGTTTGATTGCCTGTATATCTGTCTGTCTGTCTGTCTATGTGTTTGATTGCCTGTATATCTGTCTGCCTGTATTTCTATGTGTTTGATTGCCTGTATATCTGTCTGTCTGTCTGTCTATGTGTTTGATTGCCTGTACATCTGTCTGCCTGTCTGTGTTTGATTGCCTGTATATCTGTCTGTCTATGTGTTTGATTGCCTGTATATCTGTCTGCCTGTCTGTGTTTGATTGCCTGTATATCTGTCTGCCTGTCTGTCTGTCTATGTGTTTGATTGCCTGTATATCTGTCTGCCTGTCTGTGTTTGATTGCCTGTATATCTGTCTGCCTGTCTGTGTTTGATTGCCTGTATATCTGTCTGTCTATGTGTTTGATTGCCTGTATATCTGTCTGCCTGTCTGTGTTTGATTGCCTGTATATCTGTCTGTCTGTCTATGTGTTTGATTGCCTGTATATCTGTCTGCCTGTCTGTCTGTCTATGTGTTTGATTGCCTGTATATCTGTCTGTCTGTCTGTCTATGTGTTTGATTGCCTGTATATCTGTCTGTCTGTCTGTGTTTGATTGCCTGTATATCTGTCTGCCTGTCTGTGTTTGATTGCCTGTATATCTGTCTGCCTGTCTGTCTATGTGTTTGATTGCCTGTATATCTGTCTGTCTGTCTATGTGTTTGATTGCCTGTACATCTGTCTGTCTATGTGTTTGATTGCCTGTATATCTGTCTGCCTGTCTGTCTATGTGTTTGATTGCCTGTATATCTGTCTGTCTGTCTGTCTATGTGTTTGATTGCCTGTATATCTGTCTGCCTGTCTGTCTATGTGTTTGATTGTCTGTATATCTGTCTGTCTGTCTGTCTGTGTTTGATTGCCTGTATATCTGTCTGTCTGTCTGTGCTTGATTGCCTGTATATCTGTCTGTCTATGTGTTTGATTGCCTGTATATCTGTCTGACTGTCTGTCTGTCTGTGTTTGATTGCCTGTATATCTGTCTGTCTGTCTGTGTTTGATTGCCTGTATATCTGTCTGTCTGTGTTTGATTGCCTGTATATCTGTCTGTCTGTCTATGTGTTTGATTGCCTGTATATCTGTTTGTCTGTCTATGTGTTTGATTGCCTGTATATCTGTCTGTCCTGTGTTTGATTGCCTGTATATCTGTCTGTCTGTCTATGTGTTTGATTGCCTGTATATCTGTCGTCTGTGTTTGATTGCCTGTATATCTGTCTGTCTGTGTTTGATTGCCTGTATATCTGTCTGCCTGTCTGTGTTTGATTGCCTGTATATCTGTCTGCCTGTCTGTGTTTGATTGCCTGAGATGTGTATAAGAGACAGGTATATCTGTCTGTCTGTCTGTGTTTGATTGCCTGTATATCTGTCTGTCTGTGTTTGATTGCCTGTATATCTGTCTGTCTGTCTGTGTTTGATTGCCTGTATATCTGTCTGTGTTTGATTGCCTGTATATCTGTCTGTCTATGTGTTTGATTGCCTGTATATCTGTCTCTCTGTCTGTGTTGATTGCCTGTACATCTGTCTGTCTGTCTGTCTGTGTTTGATTGCCCTGTATATCTGTCTGCCTGTCTGTGTTTGATTGCCTGTATATCTGTCTGCCTGTCTGTGTTTGATTGCCTGTATATCTGTCTGTCTGTGTTTGATTGCCAGTATATCTGTCTGTCTATGTGTTTGATTGCCTGTATATCTGTCTGTCTATGTGTTTGATTGCCTGTATATCTGTCTGTCTGTGTTTTGATTGCCTTGTATATCTGTCTGTCTGTGTTTGATTGCCTGTATATCTGTCTGTCTATGTGTTTGATTGCCTGTATATCTGTTTTGTCTGTGTTTGATTGCCTGTATTTCTGTATGTCTATGTGTTTGATTGCCTGTATATCTGTCTCTCTGTCTGTGTTTGATTGCCTGTACATCTGTCTGTCTGTCTGTCTGTGTTTGATTGCCTGTATATCTGTCTGTCTATGTGTTTGATTGCCTGTATATCTGTCTGTCTGTGTTTGATTGCCTGTATATCTCTGTCTGTCTGTCTGTGTTTGATTGCCTGTATATCTGTCTGTCTGTCTGTTTGATTGCCTGTATATCTGTCTGTCTATGTGTTTGATTGCCTGTATATCTGTCTGACTGTCTCTCTGTCTGTGTTTGATTGCCTGTATATCTGTCGTCTGTCTGTCTGTGTTGATTGCCTGTATATCTGTCTGCCTGTTTGTCTGTGTTTTGATTTGTTAGTTGCTGTATATCTGTCTGTCCTGTCTGTGTGTTTGATTGCCTGTATATCTGTCTGTCTGTGTTTGATTGCCTGTATATCTGTCCCTGTCTATGTGTTTGATTGCCTGTATATCTGTCTGTCTGTCTGTGTGTGTTTATCTGTCTTGCCTGTGATTGCCTGTATATCTGTCCCTGTCTGTGTTTGATTGCCTGTATATCTGTCTGTCTGTCTGTGTTTGATTGCCTGTATATCTGTCTGTCTGTCTGTGTTTGATTGCCTATATCTGTCTGTCTGTCTGTCTGTCTGTCTGTGTTTGATTGCCTGTATATCTGTCTGTGTTTGATGTGCCTGATATCTGTCTATGTGTTTGATTGCCTGTATATCTGTCTCTCTGTCTGTCTGTGTTTGATTGCCTGTATATCTGTCTGTCTGTGTGTTTGATTGCCTGTATATATATCTGTCTGTCTGACTGTGTTTGATTGCCTGTATATCTGTCTGCCTGTCTGTGTTTGATTGCCTGTATATCTGTCTGTCTGTCTGTGTGTTTGATTGCCTGTGTTTTTTTATATCTGTCTGTCTGTCTGTGTTTTGATTGCCTGTATATCTGTCTGTCTGTGTTTGATTGCCTGTATATCTGTCTGTCTGTGTTTGATTGCCTGTATATCTGTCTGTCTGTCTGTCCTGTATATCTGTTTGTCTGTGTTTGATTTGTATTTCTGTTTGTCTATTGTTTATTGCTTGTATATCTGTATTCTGTCTGTATGTATCTGTCTGTCTGTCTGTCTGTGTTTGATTGCCTGTATATCTGTCTGTCTATGTGTTTGATTGCCTGTATATCTGTCTGTCTGTCTGTGTTTGATTGCCTGTTGGTCTGTCTCTGTGTTTGATTGCTGTATATCTGTCTGTGTTTGATTGCCTGTATATCTGTCTGTCTTGTGTTTGATTGCCTGTATATCTGTCTCTCTGTCTATGTGTTTGATTGCCTGTACATCTGTCTGTCTGTCTGTCTGTGTTTGATTGCCTGTATATCTGTCTGCCTGTCTGTGTTTGATTGCCTGTATATCTGTCTCTGTCTGTCTGTGTTTGATTGCCTGTATATCTGTCTGTCTGTGTTTGATTGCCTGTATATCTGTCTGTCTATGTGTTTGATTGCCTGTATATCCGTCTGTCTGTCTGTCTGGTGTTGATTGCCTGTATATCTGTCTGTCTGTCTGTGTGTTTGATTGCCTGTATATCTGTCTGTCTGTGTTTGATTGCCTGTCTGTCTGTCTGTCTGTCTGTGTTTTGATTGCCTGTATATCTGTCTGTCTATGTGTTTGATTGCCTGTATATCTGTCTCTCTGTCTGTCTGTGTTTGATTGCCTGTATATCTGTCTGTCTATGTGTTTGATTGCCTGTATATCTGTCTGTCTGTCTGACTGTGTTTGATTGCCTGTATATCTGTCTGCCTGTCTGTGTTTGATTGCCTGTATATCTGTCTGCCTGTCTGTCCTGTTATGTCTGCCTGTCTGTGTTTGATTGCCTGTATATCTGTCTGTCTGTGTTTGATTGCCTGTATATCTGTCTGTCTATGTGTTTGATTGCCTGTATATCCGTCTGTCTGTCTGTGTGTTTGATTGCCTGTATATCTGTCTGTCTGTGTTTGATTGCCTGTATATCTGTCTGTCTATGTGTTTGATTGCCTGTATATCTGTCTGTCTGTGTGTTTGATTGCCTGTCTGTCATCTGTCTGTCTTTCTGTCTGTGTTTGATTGCCTGTATATCTGTCTGTCTGTCTATGTGTTTGATTGCCTGTCTGTCTGTCTGTCTGTCTCTGTCTGTGTTTGATTGCCTGTACATCTGTCTGTCTGTCTATGTGTTTGATTGCTGTATATCTTTCTCTCTGTCTGTCTGTGTTTGATTGCCTGTATATCTGTCTGTCTGTGTTTTGATTGCCTGTATATCTGTCTGTCTATGTGTTTGATTGCTTGTATATCTGTCTGTCTGTCTGTCTGTGTTTGATTGCCTGTATATCTGTCTGTCTATGTGTTTTGATTGCCTGTATATCTGTCTGTCTGTGTTTGATTGCCTGTATATCTGTCTGTCTGTCTGTGTTTGATTGCCTGTATAACTGTATGTCTATGTGTTTGATTGCCTGTATATCTGTATGTCTGTCTGTGTTTGATTGCCTGTACATCTGTCTGTCTGTGTTTGATTGCCTGTACATCTGTCTGTCTGTCTGTGTTTGATTGCCTGTACATCTGTCTGTCTGTCTGTGTTTGATTGCCTGTATATCTGTCTGTCTGTCTGTGTTTGATTGCCTGTATATCTGTCTGTCTATGTGTTTGATTGCCTGTACATGTGTCTGTCTGTCTGTGTTTGATTGCCTGTATATCTGTCTGTCTGTGTTTGATTGCCTGTACATCTGTCTTCTGTCTGTGTTTGATTGCCTGTACATCTGTCTGTCTATGTGTTTGATTGCCTGTATATCTGTCTGTCTGTGTTTTGATTGCCTGTATATCTGTCTGTCTGTCTGTGTTGATTGCCTGTATATCTGTCTGTCTGTCTATGTGTTTGATTGCCTGTATATCTGTCTGTCTGTCTGTGTTTGATTGCCTGTATATCTGTCTGTCTGTGTGTTTGATTGCCTGTATATCTGTCTGTCTGTGTTTGATTGCCTGTATATCTGTCTGCCTGTGTGTGTTTGATTGCCTGTATATCTGTCTGTCTGTGTTTGATTGTCTGTCTGTCTGTCTGTGTGTTTGATTGCCTGTATATCTGTCTGTCTATGTGTTTGATTGCCTGTATATCTGTCTGTCTGTGTTTGATTGCCTGTATATCTGTCTGTCTGTCTGTGTTTGATTGCCTGTATATCTGTCTGTCTGTCTGACTGTGTTTGATTGCCTGTATATCTGTCTGTCTGTCTATGTGTTTGATTGCCTGTATATCTGTCTGTCTATGTGTTTGATTGCCTGTATATCTGTCTGTCTGTCTATGTGTTTGATTGCCTGTATATCTGTCTGTCTATGTGTTTGATTGCCTGTATATCTGTCTGTGTCTGTGTTTGATTGTCTGTCTGGTATATCTGTCTGTCTGTCTGTGTTTTGATTGCCTGTATATCTGTCTGTCCTGTGTTTGATTGCCTGTATATCTGTCTGTGTGTTTGATTGTCTGTATATCTGTCTGTGTGTCTGATTGTTTTATTGCCTGTATATCTGTCTGTCTATGTGTTTGATATCTGTATATCTGTCTGTCTGTGTTTGATTGCCTGTATATCTGTCTGTCTGTCTGTGTTTGATTGCCTGTATATCTGTCTGTCTGTCTACTGTGTTTGATTGCCTGTACTATCTGTCTGTTCCTGTCTGTGTTTGATTGCCTGTATATCTGTCTGTCTATGTGTTTGATTGCCTGTATATCTGTCTGTCTGTCTATGTGTTTGATTGCCTGTATATCTGTCTGTCCTGTGTTTGATTGCCTGTATAATCTGTCTGTCTGTGTTTGATTGCCTGTATATCTGTCTGTCTGTCTGTGTTTGATTGCCCTGTATATCTGTCTGTCTGTCTGTGTTTGATTGCCTGTAATCTGTCTGTCGGTCTGCTGTTTGATTGCCTGTATATCTGTCTGTCTGTCTGTGTTTGATTGCCTGTATATCTGTCTGTCTGTCTATGTGTTTGATTGCCTGTATATCTGTCTGTCTGTCTGTGTTTGATTGCCTGTATATCTGTCTGTCTGTCTACTGTGTTTGATTGCCTGTATATCTGTCTGCCTGTCTGTGTTTGATTGCCTGTATATCTGTCTGTTCATGTGTTTGATTGCCTGTATATCTGTCTGTCTGTGTTTGATTGCCTGTATATCTGTCTGTCTGTGTTTGATTGCCTGTATAGATGTCTGTCTGTGTTTGATTGCCTGTTATATCTGTCTGTCTATGTGTTTGATTGCCTGTCTATCTGATTCTGTCTTGGGGTGCCTGTCTGTGTTTGATTGCCTGTATATCTGTCTGGTCTGTCTGGTGTTTGATTGCCTGTATATCTGTCTGTCTGTCTGACTGTGTTTGATTGTCTGTACATCTGTCTTGCCCTTCTGTGTTTGATTGCCTGTATATCTGTCTGTCTATGTGTTTGATTGGCCTGTATATCTGTCTGTCTGTGTTTGATTGCCTGATATATCTGTCTGTCGTCTGTGTTTGATTGCCTGTACATTTCTGTCTGGTCTGTGTTGATTGCCTGTACATCTGTCTTTCCTGTACGGTCTGTCTCATGTGTTTGATTGCCTGTACTCTTCTGTCTGTCTAGGTGTTTATTGCCTGTATATCTCTGTCTGTCTGTCTATGTGTTTGATTGCCTGTAATCTGTCTGTCTGTGTTTGATTGCCTGTATATCTGTCTGTCCTGTCTCTGTCTGTCTGTCTGTGTTTGAATGGCTGTATATCTGTCTGTCTGTCTATGTGTTTGATTGCCTGTATATCTGTCTGTCTGTCTATGTGTTTGATTGCCTGTATATCTGTCTGTCTGTGTTTGATTGCCTGTATATTCTGTCTGCCTGTCTGTGTTTGATTGCCTGTATATCTGTCTGCCTGTCTGTCTATCTATGTGTTTGATTGCCTGTATATCTGTCTGTCTGTCTGTCTATGTGTTTGATTGCCTGTATATCTGTCTGCCTGTATTTCTATGTGTTTGAGTGCCTGTATATCTGTCTGTCTGTCTATGTGTTTGATTGCCTGTATATCTGTCTGCCTGTCTGTGTTTGATTGCTTGTATATCCTGTCTGTCTATGTGTTTGATTGCCTGTATATCTGTCTGTCTGTCTGTGTTTGATTGCCTGTATATCTGTCTGCCTGTCTGTCTGTCTATGTGTTTGATTGCCTGTATATCTTTCTGCCTGTCTGTGTTTGATTGCCTGTATATCTGTCTGCCTGTCTGTGTTTGATTGCCTGTATATCTGTCTGTCTATGTGTTTGATTGCCTGTATATCTGTCTGCCTGTCTGTGTTTGATTGCCTGTATATCTGTCTGTCTGTCTATGTGTTTGATTGCCTGTATATCTGTCTGCCTGTCTGTCTGTCTATGTGTTTGATTGCCTGTATATCTGTCTGTCTGTCTGTCTATGTGTTTGATTGCCTGTATATCTGTCTGTCTGTCTGTGTTTGATTGCCTGTATATCTGTCTGCCTGTCTGTGTTTGATTGCCTGTATATCTGTCTGCCTGTCTGTCTATGTGTTTGATTGCCTGTATATCTGTCTGCCTGTCTGTCTGTCTATGTGTTTGATTGCCTGTATATCTGTCTGTCTGTCTGTCTATGTGTTTGATTGCCTGTATATCTGTCTGTCTGTCTGTGTTTGATTGCCTGTATATCTGTCTGCCTGTCTGTGTTTGATTGCCTGTATATCTGTCTGCCTGTCTGTCTATGTGTTTGATTGCCTGTATATCTGTCTGTCTGTCTATGTGTTTGATTGCCTGTACATCTGTCTGTCTATGTGTTTGATTGCCTGTATATCTGTCTGCCTGTCTGTCTATGTGTTTGATTGCCTGTATATCTGTCTGTCTGTCTGTCTGTCTATGTGTTTGATTGCCTGTATATCTGTCTGCCTGTCTGTCTATGTGTTTGATTGCCTGTATATCTGTCTGTCTGTCTATGTGCATGATTACCTGTATATCTGTCTGCCTGTCTGTGTTTGATTGCCTGTACATCTGTCTGCCTGTCTGTCTATGTGTTTGATTGCCTGTATATCTGTTTGTCTGTCTGTCTGTCTATGTGTTTGATTGCCTGTATATCTGTCTGCCTGTCTGTCTATGTGTTTGATTGCCTGTATATCTGTCTGTCTGTCTATGTGTTTGATTGCCTGTATATCTGTCTGCCTGTCTGTGTTTGATTGCCTGTACATCTTTCTGCCTGTCTGTCTATGTGTTTGATTGCCTGTATATCTGTCTGCCTGTCTGTGTTTGATTGCCTGTATATCTGTTTGCCTGTCTTTGTTTGATTGCCTGTATATCTGTCTGTCTGTCTATGTGTTTGATTGCCTGTATATCTGTCTGTCTGTCTGTCTGTCTGTCTATGTGTTTGATTGCCTGTATATCTGTCTGCCTGTCTGTCTATGTGTTTGATTGCCTGTATATCTGTCTGTCTGTCTATGTGTTTGATTGCCTGTATATCTGTCTGCCTGTCTGTGTTTGATTGCCTGTACATCTGTCTGCCTGTCTGTCTATGTGTTTGATTGCCTGTATATCTGTCTGTCTGCCTGTCTGTCTATGTGTTTGATTGCCTGTATATCTGTCTGTCTGTCTGTCTGTCTATGTGTTTGATTGCCTGTATATCTGTCTGCCTGTCTGTGTTTGATTGCCTGTACATCTGTCTGCCTGTCTGTCTATGTGTTTGATTGCCTGTATATCTGTCTGTCTGTCTGTCTGTCTATGTGTTTGATTGCCTGTATATCTGTCTGCCTGTCTGTCTATGTGTTTGATTGCCTGTATATCTGTCTGTCTGTCTATGTGTTTGATTGCCTGTATATCTGTCTGCCTGTCTGTGTTTGATTGCCTGTACATCTGTCTGCCTGTCTGTCTATGTGTTTGATTGCCTGTATATCTGTCTGCCTGTCTGTGTTTGATTGCCTGTATATCTGTTTGCCTGTCTTTGTTTGATTGCCTGTATATCTGTCTGTCTGTCTATGTGTTTGATTGCCTGTATATCTGTCTGCCTGTCTGTCTATGTGTTTGATTGCCTGTATATCTGTCTGTCTGTCTATGTGTTTGATTGCCTGTACATCTGTCTGCCTGTCTGTCTATGTGTTTGATTGCCTGTATATCTGACTGTCTGTCTATGTGTTTGATTGCCTGTATATCTGACTGTCTGTCTATGAGTTTAATTGCCTGTATATCTGACTGTCTGTCTATGTGTTTGATTGCCTGTACATCTGTCTGTCTGTCTGTGTTTGATTGCCTGTATATCTGTCTGCCTGTCTGTCTGTCTATGTGTTTGATTGCCTGTATATCTGTCTGCCTGTCTGACTGACTAAGTAAAGCAATAACATGGCTCGAGACACAGACATTCACTAGGGCTTGCTTCCTTAGCGACTCAATGAACATGATCAAGAGGATAGAGGAGGGGTCGATCCGAAGAGAATGGTTGCTGCCTCTGAAGCGGTCTCGGCTGGCAAAGATTAGTTTCATCTTCGTGCCAGGGCATGCGGGAGTACAAGGGAATGAGCGGGCTGACAAGCTCGCAGGTGAGGCTACTGTGGAGGGCGGACGCGCCATGGACCAGGCTGACATTCTGAATGCTCTACGAGAAGTGAGACTTTTGCGAGAACCAAGTGATGACTGTGAATCTACAACAATGGCCAGACTGCGAGAGCAGCAAATTAAAAGAGGGGTGGCCAAACAAGAACACTACGCAGGAAGCCAAAGAAAATTGATAAACCAACACAGAACTGGCGTCGTTAGCCGCTACACGCTGCGGGATTTGCTGAGGACGAGATCCGAGCACTTATGGACTTGAATGGTTCGATGTGCAACGAGGATGATCTGTCGACTAACTAACTAACTGTCTGCCTGACTGTCTGTCCATGTGTTTTATTGCCTGTATATCTGTCTGCCAGACTGTCTGTCTATGTGTTTGATTGCCTGTATATCTGTCTGCCAATATGCCTGTCTGTCTGTGTTTGATTGCCTGTACATCTGTCTGCCAATATGCCTGTCTGTCTGTGTTTGATTGCCTGTACATCTGTCTGCCAATATGCCTGTCTGTCTGTGTTTGATTGCCTGTACACCTGTCTGCCTGACTGTCTGTCTATGTGTTTGATCGCCTGTATATCTGTCTGCCTGACTGTCCGTCTGTCTGTCAGTGTCAGACTGTATTAACTTGCTAACCAATAAGAAACGCCCTACAGAATCAGCAATACCAAATTCTATAACATGCGATGAATTCAGTTGGTTCTTTCAATCAGAAATAGAGAATCTAAAGTCTTCAATACCAGACTCATCGTGTAATTTAAGTTCACTGGCATCATTCTGTGAGGAGAAGTGCGCCAGAAATATTCCCGCTGAGATTCCTTTAATGTCTGTTGCAGACGTTTATAAATATCTCTTGAACCTCAAATCAACAAACTCACACGGCCTAGATGGTATCAGTAATAGAATTCTTCGTTGTGCTGCACCAGTCATTAGCGAGTCCTTAACGTTCATATATAACCAGTGCCTGGCCAAAAACTACTTTCCATCTGCATTTAAAATTGCTAAAGTGTTTCCGCTTATTAAAAATGGCTCAATCGATAATAGCGTTTTGGGTAATTATAGACCTATTTCCTTACTATCGTCGCTATCAAAACCACTAGAAAAACACATTCATAAAATAACGTTACACCATTTAATTAACAATGATCTAATAATTAACAGTAAATCTGGGTTTCGACCTAAATATTCTTGCCATAGTGCTCTAACAAAAATGACCGATAACTGGCACTTAAACATCAACAACGGTAGAATTTGTGGAGCGGTGTTTGTAGACTTTAAAAAAGCTTTTGATATGGTAGATCACGATATTTTAATTAGAAAACTAAAGCAAATGAAGACAAGCACCAACATGGTGAACATAATTACGTCATTTCTATCCGACAGGCAACAAGTCGTGTCCTTCAACAACTGTCTATCAAGACCTACACAGCTTAATATTGGTGTGCCTCAGGGCTCAATACTAGGTCCGCTGCTTTTTGCAGTTTATATTAATGATCTTCCTTTATATATCAATACAACTTGTGATCTATTCGCAGACGACTGTACTATATATACTAGTCAAGAAAACCGTAGTGAATTAGAGAATTCTTTACAAAAGGAACTTGATAATCTTACTAGATGGAGCAATGAAAACCGCATGCAAATTAACATCGACAAAACCAAATCCATGCTAATAACGACCAGACAAAAACTACAGACACTAGCCATAACTGGATCACCGCTCGAACTCCGCATGGGCACGTTACCTATAGTTAATGTGACTGAACATAAAACACTAGGGCTTTTAATAGACAGCCATTTGAACTGGAGCTCTCATGTTCACGCTCTTACCAAGAAAATAGCACAAAAAGTTTACCAACTTGCTAAAATTCAGCACTTCCTGGACGAAAGCACACGAAAAATATTCTATACATGCTATATCCAATCACATCTCGATTACTGTTCCACAGTTTGGGATGGTTGCCCTAAATCTAATTTAAAACGACTATGTTCTCTACAAAACCGCGCTATTCGTCTGGTTTCTGACATAAAGCACGTTGAAAGTAATAATTTGTACAGTCATCTAAGACTTCTACCACTACAAAAGCGCTTCCTTTTCAACAAAGCCAAATTAGTGAATAAAATTATATCTCAAAATACCCCAGAGTATCTTCTGCCGCTGATTCAATCTAATGCAATGAACAGCAAGCGCCTAAATTTGTTACATGTCTCAAAGCCTAGATTGGACCTATACAAAACATGTTTCGCCTATTCTGGTGCTCACTTATGGAATGATCTGCCTCCAGATCTGAAAACTCCAATGAGTCCCTACACATTTAACCGAAAACTCTTTCAATACTTAATCCATACCGACTATATGCCACCATAATTCATTTACTGGTATAATTGTTCAGTATAATTGTTCATTATAATTGTTTAACTATAATTGTTCACTATATATGTGTGTGCGTGTGGGAGCGAGAGAGAGAGAGAGAGAGAGAGAGAGAGAGAGAGAGAGAGAGAGAAAGAGAGAGAAAGTGGGTGTCAGTGAGAGGGAGAGAGTGAATGCGTGTGTGTGCACGTGCATGCGTGTGTGTGGAGAGAGTGATTGAGCGAGAAATGGTGGGGGAATGTGTCAGTGCATGCATTCGTACGTGTATGTGTGAGAGTGAGTGAGGGAGTGTATGCGTGCGTGCATGCGTTCATGTGTATGTGTATGTGTGAGAGAGTGTGATTGAGAGAGTGAGTGGTGTGTGAAGGATTGTGTGTTAGAGAGTGAGACAGTGGGAGAGTTGATGTGTTAGTGTGTGTGTGTGTGTGAGCGCGCGCATGCGTGTGAGTGTGTGTATATGAAAGAATACAGAGAGAGAGAGAGAGAGAGAGAGAGAGAGAGAGAGAGAGAGAGAGAGAGAGAGAGAGCTGAGCAGATGCATGTCATGTAACACGCATGTTATGTAACACGCGAATCCATATGTTTGTGTATTCTCATCTGTCATATTATCAGTTAAATACCATTTGATTTTATCATGCATAATATAAACTCATGTTCATTACTAGAGTTTGAGTGAGTGAGTCAGTGAGAGTGAATGAGAGACAGAACGAGTGAGCGTGAGAGTGAATGAGTGAGCGGGAGAGTGAATGAGTGAGCGGGAGAGTGAATGAGTGAGCGGGAGAGTGAATGAGTGAACGGGAAAGTGAATGAGTGAGCGGGAGAGTGAATGAGTGAGCGTGAGAGTGAATGAGTGAGCGGGAGAGTGAATGCGTGAGAGTGAATGAATGAGCGGAAGAGTGAATGTGTGAGCGTGAGAGTGAATGTGTGTGTGTGTGTGTGTGTGTGTGTGTGTGTGAGAGAGAGAGAGAGAGAGAGAGAGAGAGAGAGAGAGAGAGAGAGAGAGAGAGAGAGAGAGAGAGAGAGAGAGAGAGAGCATCACTATTTTTACGTCACATACATTTTATGTACACATTTTTCTCCATGTTTAACATTTTTATGAGACTGCTCATGACAAGTGTCAGTGTATGTGTGTGAGTAAAGTGTGGGAGTTTGTTCATACTAGTTTCAATACTAACGTGAGACATTTTGTATGTGTCTAGATGTGAGGAAGTGTGAGTGTATGTGGAGGATGTGTGTGTGTGTGGGTGGGGTGTGTGTGGGTGGGGGTATGCATTTGGATGGATTGGGGTGTGTGGGTTTTGGTGGGTAGTGGTATTTGTGGGTGTTGGTGGGATGTGTGGATGGATGTGTGGGGGTGAAAGTACGGGTGTTGGAATGGGTGTGGGGGATGTGTGTATGGGTGGAGGATATGTGTATGGGACGGATGCAGGGGATGTGTGTTTATGTGGGTGGAGATGTGTGGATGGTTTGAGGAAGTATGTGTGGGAGGCGGGGTTGTGTGGGTAGGGGATTGTGTTGGGTGGATTTGGGATGGAAGGGCGGATGGGGAGAAGTGTATGGTGTGTGGGTTTGAGATATGTGTGCGGTGTGTTGGTGGGGGATGTGTGAATGATGTGTGGGTGGAGGGTATGTTTGTGGTGGTATGGGTGGAGGATAGTGTGTGGTGTAGGGGATGTGTGTGATGGGTGTGGGGAATGTGCGTATGGGTGGGGTATATGTGTGGGTGAGCAGGGGATTGTGGTGGTTGGGGGAAGTATGTGGGGGAGTGTGTGTGGGAGATGTGTGTATGTGGATGGGGAATGTGTGGGTGGGGGTGTGTGAGTGGCTTAGGGATGTGTAGGTGGGTGAGGGAGTTGTATGTGTCGGGGTGGGATGTGTGAGTGGGTGGAGGATGTGTGTGGGGGTAGGGGTATTGTGATCGAGAGATGTTTGGTTGGGAGTGGGTTGGTGGGGGTGTGTGGGTGCGTAGTGGAGGATGTGTGAGTGAGTGTGTGTTGGTGGACGGGTAGGGAATGCGTGTGTGGGTGGGGAGAGGTGTGTGGTGTGTTGGTTGGTGATATTGTGTGGGTGAGGTATGTGTGTGTGGGTGGGGGATTTTTGTGGTGTGTGAGTGGGGGTATGTGGGGTGGATGGGTAAGGGTATCTGTGTGGGTGTGGGTGGGATTATTTTGTGGTATCTGGGTGGGGGATATGTGTGTGGTGTGTAAGTGGGGATGTGTTGGTGAGGGATATGTGTGTGTGTAGTGCGTGGGTTGGGAATAGTGCGTGGTAGGAGGTGTATGTGATGTGCGGGTGGGGGTTTGTGTGGTGGGGGATTAGGTTAAGGCATGTGTGGGTTGGTGGAAGTTGTATGTGTGGGTGGTGGTGTGTGTGTGAGTGGATTGGGGATGTATGGGTGGTTAGGGAGATGTGTGTGTGTGTGGGGGGGGGGGGGTAGGGACATGTCAGTTGGTGGGGATGTGTGTGTATGGTTTGGGGAAGTGTGAGTGGATGTGCGATGTGTGGGTTGGTGGGGGATTGTGTGTGTGGGTGGGGAATATGTTGTCGATGCAGATGTGGCTGGGGGAAGGGTGGTTTGAGGTGTGGGTGGGGAGAGGATGTGTGGGGTAGAATGTGGATGGGCGTGGGATGTGTGGGTTGGTGGGGGAATGTTTGTGGGTGGCGAGTGTGTTTTGGTTGGGGAGATCAGGTGAGGGCAGTGTGTATGGGTGGGGGATGTGCGGGAGGGGGATGGGTCGGTTGGTGGGGTATGTATGTGTCCCTTGGTGTGCGTGTGTGTCGGTAGGTGGGGGTGTGTATGTGTCCCTTGGTGCGCATGTGTGTGGGTAGGTGGGGGTGTTGTGTGGGTGGGGTGATGTACGGATAGGTGGGAGATGGGCTTCATACCATGGTAGTTAGCCTTGTTTATGTTTACAACATTCATTTCACAATGTTTATTTTTCTTCCTATGCAAATGTATAATGCTCTTGATGAACGAAAGACGAGTGATTGGAAGGGCCGAATGTAAGACGGGCCTGCGCGCCCAATTTGTGACCCTAATAAAGTTGATTTGATTTGATTTGATTTGATTTTGTCACTGTCTTAGTGGTCTCTCAACATGTCTTTCTTATTCCCCACGTCCACAGTCTATCAACTACCTGAATATCTGTCTGTCTGTACGTTTGTCTGAATGTCTGTCTGCCTGCTTGATTAATGTATGTTTATCTGTCTGGCCGCTTTCTTGATTATTTGTCTGCCCGTTTGCCTAATGTCTGTCCGCTTGCCTGTATGACTGTCCGGTTGCCTAAATGTCTGTCCGCTTGCCCGAATGTCTGCCCGCTTGCCTGTATGTTTGTCTGTTCACTTGCATGTATCTTATACACTTGCCTAAATGTCTGTCTGTTCGCTTGCCTGTATGTCTGAACGCTTGCCTGTATGTATATCTGTCCGCTTGCCTGTCGGTCTGTCCACTTGCCTGTATGTTTGTCCGCTTGCCTGTATGTCTGCCCGTTTGCCTGTATGTCTGTCTGTTCGCTTGCCTGTACTTTTGTCCGCTTGCCTGTATGTATGTCCACTTACTTGTATGTCTGTCCGTCCGCTTGCCTGTATGTCTGTCTGATTGTCTGTCTGATTGTCTGTCTGTCCGCTTGCCTGTCTGTCCACTTGTCTGTCTGACTGTCAACTTGCCTGAATGTCTGTCCGCTCGTCTGTCTGTCTGTTTGCTTGCCTGTATATCTGTCTGTCTGCCTGCCTGTATGTCTGTCTGTTCGCTTGCCTGATTGTCTGTCTGTCCGCTTGCCTGTATGTTTGTCTGCCCGCTTGCCTGTATGTCTGTCCGCTTACCTGTATGTCTTTCCGCTTGCCTGTATGTCTGTCTGTACACTTGCCTGCATGACTGTCTGTACGCTTGCTTGTATGTCTGTACGCTTATCTGTATGTCTGTCCGCTTGTTTGTGTGTCTGTCTGCTTGCCTGAATGTCTGTCCGCTCGCCTGTAAATCTGTACATATATGTGTGAGTGTGGCAGGTTGAATCATCTCTCAACATATCTCCCTCCTCCCCCAGTCGACTGTGTGCTGGGGCCGTGGTCGCCCTGGTCAGAGTGTAGCCGCAACGGTCAGACATGTGGCTACAGGTGGGGCACCCAGACCCGCGGCCAGCCCATTCTGCAGGAAGCCTCGCCCAACGGTCACCCGTGCCCTGAGATGACCGACAGCCAGCGGTGTCGACTGCGCCGGAGGCAGTGTGATGGTAAGCCTTGATACTTCCAGCCCTCAGTCTGCGTCACCATGTCTATGTGAGGGATATGTGTCTGCGTCACCTTGTCTGTGTGAGGGATATTTGTCTGCCTCACCATGTCTGTGTGTGGGATATGTCTCAGTCATCATGTCAGTGTGTGGGATATGTGTCTGCGTCACCATGTCTGTGTGAGGGATATGTATCTGCGTCACCATGTCTGTGTGTGGGATATGTGTCTGCGTCACCTTGTCTGTGTGAGGGATATGTGTCTGCGTCACCTTGTCTGTGTGTGGGATATGTGTCTCAGTCACCATGTCTGTGTGTGGGATATGTGTCTGCGTCACCATGTCTGTGTGTGGTATATGTGTCTCAGTCACCATGTCTGTGTGTGGGATATGTGTCTGCGTCACCATGTCTGTGTGTGGGATATGTGTCTCAGTCACCATGTCTGTGTGTGGGATATGTGTCTGCGTCACCATGTCTGTGTGTGGGATATGTGTCTCAGTCACCATGTCTGTGTGTGGGATATGTGTCTGCGTCACCTTGTCTGTGTGAGGGATATGTGTATGCGTCACCTTGTCTGTGTGTGGGATATGTGTCTCAGTCACCATGTCTGTGTGTGGGATATGTGTCTGCGTCACCATGTCTGTGTGTGGGTCGTCGTCGCTAAGTGTGTAGGGGTTATATGTGTGATTCAGGGACAGACAGTTGGTGGCTGGGGCATGTCACATGCTCTTAGCTTTTCCTGGTGTGTCTATCGTGTGTCTGGGTTGTGTCTGTTGTGTGTCTGGGTTGTGTCTGTCGTGTGTCTATGTTGTGTCTGTCGTGTGTCTGGGTTGTGTCTGTTGTATATCTGTCGTGTGTCTGAGTTGTTTCTGTCGTGTGTCTGGGGGTGTATGGGTTGTGTCTGTCGTGTGTTTGGGGTGTGTCTGGGTTGTGTCTGAGTCTTGTCTCTGTTGTATCTGTCGTGTCTGGGTTGTGTCTCTCATGTGTCTGGGTTGTGTCTGTCGTTTGTCTGGGTCGTGTCTGGGTTGTGTGAGTCATATGTCTTGGTTGTGTCTGTCGTGTGTCTGGTTGTGTCTGTCATGTGTCTGCGATGTGTCTGTTGTGTGTCTGTTGGGTGTCTGTCGTGTGGGGTTGTTCCTGTCGTGTATCTGGGAGGGGGGAGGGTGTCAGGATTGTGTCTGTCGTGTATCTGGGCGTGTCTGGGTTGTGTCTGTCGTGTCTGAATTGTGTCTGTCATGTGTCTGGATTGTGTCCTGTCGTGTGTCTGTCGTGTGTCTGGTTTGTGTCTGTTGTGTGTCTGGGTTGTGTCTCTCGTGTGCCTGAGTTGTGTCTGTCGTGCGTCTGGGTTGTGTCTGTCATATGTCTGCGTTGTGTCTGTCGTGTGTCTGCGTTGTGTCTATGTTGTGTCTGATGTGAACAGCTAACATCTTGTATGTAGCAGCAGGCATGGAAAGTGCCACAGGATGGCGCTACCCAACTTGCAGCAGAATTCACATGATTGCTGTGCGATGTTGTGATGTAATAATGTAACATCGCCCAAAGGTGGTCTTTTGGGGTGCGTGGCTGAATCATAAGTTTCTGTCGGCTTTGGACCTCCTGGCATGTCTTACAGTTTACACAGACCTCCTGCCCAGTCAGCACGTTTGGTCCTTTTTCTAGGCGCGTCTTAGCCAGAAAAAAAAAAAAATCAAGCGTTCTTGAATGACACATTTTAATCCCGCTGTCATTGTCCCCATATTTTTGATGATACGGTAATAAACATTTGGTTAGTGGTAGAGATGTTTGCGATCTCAGTGCCCAAAGTGATGATAATCTTACACACAAAGTACATTTTTTGACATGAATGTCTCCAACAACTCGCCCCAAAAGACCAGCTCAGGTGAAGCTTCTTCTCTTGTCATTTGTAACGCTTGGTTTTTTTTTTTTACACCTTCAACAACAGGAAAATGCAGTGGTCGAAAGAAGACACGCAGGAAAAACAAACAGAGAGGGCGTGGTCAGAAGAACAAAGGCAGGCGAAGAGGCGGGCGAGGAGGCAGGCGAGGCAGGAAGTGGAGAGCACGAGGAAACCGGCGCAAAAAGCACAGACAAGACATGCAACTCAAGAAGTCAGTACGCATGCGCGGTTTATGTTCTAGGCGACTATGTTCATTAGACAGACAATGTCGCAGACATCGGGTTTTAGTCAACTGATATACCACCAACTGTCGCAGACATCGTGTCTTAGTCAACTGATATACCACCAACTGTCGCAGACATCGTGTCTTAGTCAACTGATATACCACCAACTGTCGCAGACATCGTGTCTTAGTCAACTGATATACCACCAACTGTCGCAGACATCGGGTTTTAGTCAACTGATATACCACCAACTGTCGCAGACATCGTGTCTTAGTCAACTGATATACCACCATCTGTCAAGGACATTGTGTCTTCGTCAACTGATATACCACAATCTGTCAAGGACATTGTGTCTTCGTCAATTGATATACTACCATCTGTCAAGGACATTGTGTCTTAGTCAACTGATATACCACCATCTGTCGCAGTTATCGTGTCTTAGACAACTGATATACCACCATCTGTCAAGGACATTGTGTCTTAATCAACTGATATACCACCATCTGTCAAGGACATCGTGTCTTAGTCAACTGATATACCACCATCTGTCAAGGACATCGTGCTTAGACAACTAAAATATCACCAAATTGTGATAGAAATCGTGTCTCAGACAACTAAAATACCACCAAACTGTGACAGACATCGTGTCTTAGAAAACTAAAATACCACCAAACTGTGACAGACATCTTGCCTTAGACAACTAAAATACCACCAAACTGTGACAGACATCGTGCCCTAAACAACTAAAATACCACCAAACTGTGACAGACATCGTGTCTTAGACAACTAAAATACCACCAAACTGTGACAGAAATCGTACCCTAGACAACTAAAATACCACCAAACTGTGACAGACATCGTGTCTTAGACAACTAAAATACCACCAAACTGTGACAGAAATCGTACCCTAGACAACTAAAATACCACCAAACTGTGACAGAAATCGTACCCTAGACAACTAAAATACCACCAAACTGTGACAGAAATCGTGTCTTAGACAACTAAAATACCACCAAACTGTGACAGAAATCGTACCCTAGACAACTAAAATACCACCAAACTGTGACAGAAATCGTGTCTTAGACAACTAAAATACCACCAAACTGTGACAGAAATCGTGTCTTAGACAACTAAAATACCACCAAACTGTGACAGAAATCGTACCCTAGACAACTAAAATACCACCAAACTGTGACAGAAATCGTGTCTTAGACAACTAAAATACCACCAAACTGTGACAGAAATCGTGTCTTAGACAACTAAAATACCACCAAACTGTGACAGAAATCGTGTCTTAGACAACTAAAATACCACCAAACTGTGACAGAAATCGTGTCTTAGACAACTAAAATACCACCAAACTGTGACAGAAATCGTGTCTTAGACAACTAAAATACCACCAAACTGTGACAGAAATCGTGTCTTAGACAACTAAAATACCACCAAACTGTGACAGAAATCGTGTCTTAGACAACTAAAATACCACCAAACTGTGACAGAAATCGTGTCTTAGACAACTAAAATACCACCAAACTGTGACAGAAATCGTGTCTTAGACAACTAAAATACCACCAAACTGTGACAGAAATCGTGTCTTAGACAACTAAAATACCACCAAACTGTGACAGAAATCGTGTCTTAGACAACTAAAATACCACCAAACTGTGACAGAAATCGTGTTTTAGACAACTAAAATACCACCAAACTGTGACAGAAATCGTGTCTTAGACAACTAAAATACCACCAAACTGTGACAGAAATCGTGTCTTAGACAACTAAAATACCACCAAACTGTGACAGAAATCGTGTCTTAGACAACTAAAATACCACCAAACTGTGACAGAAATCGTGTCTTAGACAACTAAAATACCACCAAACTGTGACAGAAATCGTGTCTTAGACAACTAAAATACCACCAAACTGTGACAGAAATCGTGTCTTAGACAACTAAAATACCACCAAACTGTGACAGAAATCGTGTCTTAGACAACTAAAATACCACCAAACTGTGACATAAATCGTGTCTTAGACAACTAAAATACCACCAAACTGTGACAGAAATCGTGTCTTAGACAACTAAAATACCACCAAACTGTGACAGAAATCGTGTCTTAGACAACTAAAATACCACCAAACTGTGACAGAAATCGTGTCTTAGACAACTAAAATACCACCAAACTGTGACAGAAATCGTGTCTTAGACAACTAAAATACCACCAAACTGTGACAGAAATCGTGTCTTAGACAACTAAAATACCACCAAACTGTGACAGAAATCGTGTCTTAGACAACTAAAATACCACCAAACTGTGACAGAAATCGTGTCTTAGACAACTAAAATACCACCAAACTGTGACAGAAATCGTGTCTTAGACAACTAAAATACCACCAAACTGTGACAGAAATCGTGTCTTAGACAACTAAAATACCACCAAACTGTGACAGAAATCGTACCCTAGACAACTAAAATACCACCAAACTGTGACAGAAATCGTGTCTTAGACAACTAAAATACCACCAAACTGTGACAGAAATCGTGTCTTAGACAACTAAAATACCACCAAACTGTGATAGAAATCGTGTCTTAGACAACTAAAATACCACCAAACTGTGACAGAAATCGTGTCTTAGACAACTAAAATACCACCAAACTGTGACAGAAATCGTGTCTTAGACAACTAAAATACCACCAAACTGTGACAGAAATCGTGTCTTAGACAACTAAAATACCACCAAACTGTGACAGAAATCGTGTCTTAGGCAACTAAAATACCACCAAACTGTGACAGAAATCGTGTCTTAGACAACTAAAATACCACCAAACTGTGACAGAAATCGTGTCTTAGACAACTAAAATACCACCAAACTGTGACAGAAATCGTGTCTTAGACAACTAAAATACCACCAAACTGTGACAGAAATCGTGTCTTAGACAACTAAAATACCACCAAACTGTGACAGAAATCGTGTCTTAGACAACTAAAATACCACCAAACTGTGACAGACATCATGCCTTCTTCTTCTTCTTCTTCTTCTTCTTCTTCTTCTTCTTCTTCAGCGTTCCGAGCCATTGAGGTTGTTTGCTGCAGATACAATCCGTCTCCATTCATCTCTCTGGTTGACCTTCTCTTGCCAGTCGTTGATTCCAAGTGCTTGTAGGTCTGTATATATATTATCTATCCACCGTCTTCTTGGTCTAACTCGGGGTCTACGGTCATTTATTTCCTGAGTGTAAGCGAGTTTTGTTTCCCTATTATCTTCCTTTCTTTCTATATGCCCCAGCCATTGTAGTCTATTAGCCTTCATGATACCAGTGATTAGCGGGGACTTAAACAGATCATAAATGTCTTTGTTACTTCTTCTTTTCCACTCTCCACTTTGTGTATCCCTAATGGATCCAAAGATGCGTCTTAAAATTTTGTTCTCAAAGGTTTGTAACAAGGCTTCGTCTCCTTTCGTTGTACTCCAGGTTTCAGAGCCATACAGCACAACTGGTCTGATCAGTGTTTTGTATATTGTGATTTTGGTGTTACGAGATAGCGCCTTTGATTTTAGTAGATGTTGTAGTGCATAGTATATCTTATTTCCAGAGTTGATTCTAGTTTGTATTTCTTCCCATATGATGTTGGAGCAGTTGAAGATTGTACCCAGGTATTTGTATGTTTCCGTTCTTTTAATGGTCATATTATCTATTTGTATGTGGCCAGAGTTTTTAGCCATTCCGTCTCTTGAAATTACCATATTTCTGTCTTATCTTGGTTGAATAACCAGCCCCATCTGTTGGGCTTTTTCCTTTAAGTGAGTCAATATTTCCAATGTCTTTTGTTCATTTTCCCCTATAATATCTATATCATCTGCATAACCAAGCAGCTTGGATGTTCCTCCAATATCACATTCCTCCTTTACCTTCCTTACAACTTTCTCTAGAGCCAGATTGAAGAGTAGCGGCGATAGTGCATCACCCTGTTTCAAGCCAGATGTTATTTGGAAGGGGTCTGATTTCCTGCCTTTATATGTTACTATATTATAAGTATCTTCCATGCATAGTCTGGTCATGTTGATTAACTTCCTTGGTATTCCAAATTCCCGCATAGCATTCCTTAGACTATTCCTATGGACACTATCATAAGCCTTTGTAAAATCCACAAAAATGTTATGGAGATCTCTTTTATATTCCCAATTTTTCTCGGCTATTTGTCGTAAGATAAATATCTGATCTATTGTTGATCTGTTTTGTCTAAAACCCGCCTGGTAGTCACCGAATATGTCTTCTGAATATGGTTTTAGTCTATTTAGTAATACTGCGGATAGTATCTTATAGCTTGTGGTCAGTAGTGATATTCCTCTATAATTTCCACATTGGAACTTGTCTCCTTTCTTAAAGATAGGTATCAATAATGACTCTTTCCAGTCATGGGGTAATTCTTCAGTCCTCCAGATTTGTATTATTAGTTCGTATAGCTTTAGATGTAATGCATGGCCACCAGCCTTTATAAATTCAGCAGCAATTCCATCAGTCCCAGTTGCCTTATTGTTTTTAAGTCGTGTGATTACATATAGGATTTCTTCAAATGTAGGTTCTTCAATTTGTGGTTCGCATGTTAGAACCTCTTCCTGTGGGAAAATGTTACTTGGAGCTTCACAATATAGTAATTCAAGAAAATATTCTTTCCATGTGTTGCACATTTCCTCATTGGTATTTATCGTATTCCCATTTTTGTCTTTTAAACCATATATGTTTTGTTGGTGCCCTCGTTTCATTGACTTCAGTTCTTTAAAAAATTTTCTGGATTCATTTTTCTGGTGATTAGTTTCCATATCTTTGATTATATTACTCATATATTCTCGCTTCTGCTGTCGGACTATTTTTGTAGCCTCTTTAACATTCATTTCTATAATGCTCTTCCTTTTGGATGTTGTTGATGTCATTTAACAATAAATGAATGGCATTCTTTTTCCTAATGACTGCTTCTTCACATTTTTAATTGAACCATCTGTTCTTTCTATGCGTGGTTAACTCACCGAGACATTCTTCTGCGGTAGAATGAATTGTATTCTTACATCGTGTCTTAGACAACTAAAATACAACCAAACTGTGACAGACATCGTGCCTTAGACAACTAAAATACCACCAAAATGTGACAGACATCGTGTCTTAGACAATTAAATTACCATCAAACAGTGACAGACATCGTGCCTTAGACAACTAAAATACCACCAAACTGTGACAGACATCGTGCCTTAGACAATTAAATTACCACCAAACTGTGACAGACATCGTGTCTTAGACAACTAAAATACCATCAAACTGTGACAGACATCGTGCCTTAGACAATTTAATTACCACCAAACTGTGACAGACATCGTGTCTTAGACACTAAAATACCACCAAACTGTGACAGAAATCGTGTCTTAGACAACTAAAATACCACCAAACTGTGACAGAAATCGTGTCTTAGACAACTAAAATACCACCAAACTGTGACAGAAATCGTGTCTTAGACAACTAAAATACCACCAAACTGTGACAGAAATCGTGTCTTAGACAACTAAAATACCACCAAACTGTGACAGAAATCGTGTCTTAGACAACTAAAATACCACCAAACTGTGACAGAAATCGTGTCTTAGACAACTAAAATACCACCAAACTGTGACAGAAATCGTGTCTTAGACAACTAAAATACCACCAAACTGTGACAGAAATCGTGTCTTAGACAACTAAAATACCACCAAACTGTGACAGAAATCGTGTCTTAGACAACTAAAATACCACCAACTGTGACAGAAATCGTGTCTTAGACAACTAAAATACCACCAAACTGTGACAGAAATCGTGTCTTAGACAACTAAAATACCACCAAACTGTGACAGAAATCGTGTCTTAGACAACTAAAATACCACCAAACTGTGACAGAAATCGTGTCTTAGACAACTAAAATACCACCAAACTGTGACAGAAATCGTGTCTTAGACAACTAAAATACCACCAAACTGTGACAGAAATCGTGTCTTAGACAACTAAAATACCACCAAACTGTGACAGAAATCGTGTCTTAGACAACTAAAATACCACCAAACTGTGACAGAAATCGTGTCTTAGACAACTAAAATACCACCAAACTGTGACAGAAATCGTGTCTTAGACAACTAAAATACCACCAAACTGTGACAGAAATCGTGTCTTAGACAACTAAAATACCACCAAACTGTGACAGAAAATCGTGTCTTAGACAACTAAAATACCACCAACTGTGACAGAAATCGTGTCTTAGACAACTAAAATACCACCAAACTGTGACAGAAATCGTGTCTTAGACAACTAAAATACCACCAAACTGTGACAGAAATCGTGTCTTAGACAAACTAAAATACCACCAAACTGTGACAGAAATCGTGTCTTAGACAACTAAATACCACCAAACTGTGACAGAAATCGTGTCTTAGACAACTAAAAATACCACCAAACTGTGACAGAAATCGTGTCTTAGACACTAAAATACCACCAAACTGTGACAGAAATCGTGTCTTAGACAACTAAATACCACCAACTGTGACAGAAATCGTGTCTTAGACAACTAAAATACCACCAAACTGTGACAGAATCGTACCTAGACAACTAAAATACCACCAAACTGTGACAGAAATCGTGCTTAGACACTAAAATTACCACCAAACTGTGACGAAATCGTGTCTTAGACAACTAAATACCACCAAACTGTGACAGAAATCGTGTCTTAGACAACTAAAATACCACCAAACTGTGACAGAAATCGTGTCTTAGACAACTAAAATACCACCAAACTGTGACAGAAATCGTGTCTTAGACCAACTAAAATACCACCAAACTGTGACAGAAATCGTGTCTTAGACAACTAAAATACACCAAACTGTGACAGAAATCGTGTCTTAGACAACTAAAATACCACCAAACTGTGACAGAAATCGTGTCTTAGACAACTAAAATACCACCAAACTGTGACAGAAATCGTGTCTTAGACAACTAAAATACCACCACAACTGTGACAGAAATCGTGTCTTAGACAACTAAAATACCACCAAACTGTGACAGAATCGTGTCTTAGACAACTAAAATACCACCAAACTGTGACAGAATCGTGTTCTTAGACAACTAAATACACCAAACTGTGACAGAAATCGTGTCTTAGACAACTAAAATACCACCAAACTGTGGACAGAAAATCGTGTCTTTAGACAACTAAAATACCACCCAAAACTGTGACAGAAATCGGTGTGGCTTAGGACAACTAAAATACACCAAACTTGTGGACAGAAATCGTGTCTTAGACTCTATACCACTGTGACAGAAATCGTGTCTTATACAACTATTCCCACCAAACTGTGACAGAAATCGTGTCCCCCCCCCCCCCCCCCCCCTTTTTAGACAAACTAAAATACACCAAACTGTGACAGAAAATCGTGTCCTTAGACAAATAAAATACACACCAAACTGTGACAGAAATCGTGTCCTAGACAACTAAATATACCATCCAAACTGTGACAGACATCGTGTCTTAGACAACTAAAATTACCACCAAACTGTGACAGAAATCGTGTCCTTAGACAACTTAAATTACCACCAACTGTGACAGAATCGTGTCTTAGACAACTAAAATACCATCAAACTGTGACAGACATCGTGTCCTTAGACACTTAAAATTACCACCAAAACTGTGACAGAAATCGTGTCTTAGACAACTAAAATACCACCAAACTGTGACAGAAATCGTGTCTTAGACAACTAAAATACCACCAAACTGTGACAGAAATCGTGTCTTAGACAACTAAAATACCACCAAACTGTGACAGAAATCGTGTCTTAGACAACTAAAATACCACCAAACTGTGACAGAAATCGTGTCTTAGACAACTAAAATACCACCAAAACTGTGACAGAAATCGTGTCTTAGACAACTAAAATACCACCAAACTGTGACAGAAATCGTGTCTTAGACAACTAAAATACCACCAAACTGTGACAGAAATCGTGTCTTAGACAACTAAAATACCACCAAACTGTGACAGAAAATCGTGTCTTAGACAACTAAAATACCACCAAACTGTGACAGAATATCGTGTCTTAGACAACTAAAATACCACCAAACTGTGACAGAAATCGTGTCTTAGACAACTAAAATACCACCAAACTGTGACAGGAAATCGTGTCTTAGACAACTAAAATACCACCAAACTGTGACAGAAATCGTGTCTTAGACAACTAAAATACCACCAAACTGTGACAGAAATCGTGTCTTAGCCAACTAAAATTACCACCAAACTGTGACAGAAATCGTGTCTTAGACAACTAAAATACCACCAAACGTGACAGAAAATCGTGTCTTAGACAACTAAAATACCACCAAACTGTGACAGAAATCGTGTCTTAGACAACTAAAATACCACCAAACTGTGACAGAAATCGTGTCTTAGACAACTAAAATACCACCAAACTGTGACAGAAATCGTGTCTTAGACAACTAAAATACCACCAAACTGTGACAGAAATCGTGTCTTAGACAACTAAAATACCACCAAACTGTGACAGAAATCGTGTCTTAGACAACTAAAATACCACCAAACTGTGACAGAAATTCGTGTCTTAGGACAACTAAAAATACCACCAAACTGTGACAGAAATCGTGGTCTTAGACAACTAAAATACCACCAAACTGTGACAGAAATCGTGTCTTAGAACAACTAAAATACACCAAACTGTGACAGAAATCGTGTCTTAGACAACTAAAATACCACCAAAAACTGTGTGACAGAAATAGTGTCTTAGACAACTAAAATACCACCAAACTGTGACAGAAATCGTGTCTTAGACAACTAAAATACCACCAAACTGTGACAGAAATCGTGTCTTAGACAACTAAAATACCACCAAACTGTGACAGAAATCGTGTCTTAGACAACTAAAATACCACCAAACTGTGACAGAAATCGTGTCTTAGACAACTAAAATACCACCAAACTGTGACAGAAAATTCGTGTCTTAGACAACTACAATACAATAACACCAAACCTGTGACAGAAATCGTACCCTAGACAACTAAAATACCACCAAAACTGTGACAGAAATCGTGTCTTAGACAACTAAAATACCACCAAACTGTGACAGAAATCGTGTCTTAGACAACTAAAATACCACCAAACTGTGACAGAAATCGTGTCTTAGACAACTAAAATACCACAACTGTGACAGAAATCGTGTCTAGACAACTAAAATACCACCAAACCTGTGACAGAAATCGTGTCTTAGACAACTAAATACCACCAAACTGTGACAGAAATCGTGTCTTAGACAACTAAAATACCACCAAACTGTGACAGAAATCGTTGTCTTAGACAACTAAAATACCACCAAACTGTGACAGAAATCGTGTCTTAGACAACTAAAATACCACCAAACTGTGACAGAAATCGTGTCTTAGACAACTAAAATACCACCAAACTGTGACAGAAATCGTGTCTTAGACAACTAAAATACCACCAAACTGTGACAGACATCATGCCTTCTTCTTCTTCTTCTTCTTCTTCTTCTTCTTCTTCTTCTTCTTCAGCGTTCCGAGCCATTGAGGTTGTTTGCTGCAGATACAATCCGTCTCCATTCATCTCTCTGGTTGACCTTCTCTTGCCAGTCGTTGATTCCAAGTGCTTGTAGGTCTGTATATATATTATCTATCCACCGTCTTCTTGGTCTAACTCGGGGTCTACGGTCATTTATTTCCTGAGTGTAAGCGAGTTTTGTTTCCCTATTATCTTCCTTTCTTTCTATATGCCCCAGCCATTGTAGTCTATTAGCCTTTATGATACCAGTGATTAGTGGGGACTTAAACAGATCATAAATGTCTTTGTTACTTCTTCTTTTCCACTCTCCACTTTGTGTATCCCTAATGGATCCAAAGATGCGTCTTAAAATTTTGTTCTCAAAGGTTTGTAACAAGGCTTCGTCTCCTTTCGTTGTACTCCAGGTTTCAGAGCCATACAGCACAACTGGTCTGATCAGTGTTTTGTATATTGTGATTTTGGTGTTACGAGATAGCGCCTTTGATTTTAGTAGATGTTGTAGTGCATAGTATATCTTATTTCCAGAGTTGATTCTAGTTTGTATTTCTTCCCATATGATGTTGGAGCAGTTGAAGATTGTACCCAGGTATTTGTATGTTTCCGTTCTTTTAATGGTCATATTATCTATTTGTATGTGGCCAGAGTTTTTAGCCATTCCGTCTCTTGAAATTAAGATATTTTCTGTCTTATCTTGGTTGAATAACCAGCCCCATCTGTTGGGCTTTTTCCTTTAAGTGAGTCAATATTTCCAATGTCTTTTGTTCATTTTCCCCTATAATATCTATATCATCTGCATAACCAAGCAGCTTGGATGTTCCTCCAATATCACATTCCTCCTTTACCTTCCTTACAACTTTCTCTAGAGCCAGATTGAAGAGTAGCGGCGATAGTGCATCACCCTGTTTCAAGCCAGATGTTATTTGGAAGGGGTCTGATTTCCTGCCTTTATATGTTACTATATTATAAGTATCTTCCATGCATAGTCTGGTCATGTTGATTAACTTCCTTGGTATTCCAAATTCCCGCATAGCATTCCTTAGACTATTCCTATGGACACTATCATAAGCCTTTGTAAAATCCACAAAAATGTTATGGAGATCTCTTTTATATTTCCAATTTTTCTCGGCTATTTGTCGTAAGATAAATATCTGATCTATTGTTGATCTGTTTTGTCTAAAACCCGCCTGGTAGTCACCTAATATGTCTTCTGAATATGGTTTTAGTCTATTTAGTAATACTGCGGATAGTATCTTATAGCTTGTGGTCAGTAGTGATATTCCTCTATAATTTCCACATTGGAACTTGTCTCCTTTCTTAAAGATAGGTATCAATAATGACTCTTTCCAGTCATGGGGTAATTCTTCAGTCCTCCAGATTTGTATTATTAGTTCGTATAGCTTTAGATGTAATGCATGGCCACCAGCCTTTATAAATTCAGCAGCAATTCCATCAGTCCCAGTTGCCTTATTGTTTTTAAGTCGTGTGATTACATATAGGATTTCTTCAAATGTAGGTTCTTCAATTTGTGGTTCGCATGTTAGAACCTCTTCCTGTGGGAAAATGTTACTTGGAGCTTCACAATATAGTAATTCAACAAAATATTCTTTCCATGTGTTGCACATTTCCTCATTGGTATTTATCGTATTCCCATTTTTGTCTTTTAAACCATATATGTTTTGTTGGTGCCCTCGTTTCATTGACTTCAGTTCTTTAAAAAATTTTCTGGATTCATTTTTCTGGTGATTAGTTTCCATATCTTTGATTATATTACTCATATATTCTCGCTTCTGCTGTCGGACTATTTTTGTAGCCTCTTTACATTCATTTCTATAATGCTCTTCCTTTTGGATGTTGTTGATGTCATTTAACAATAAATGAATGGCATTCTTTTTCCTAATGACTGCTTCTTCACATTTTTAATTGAACCATCTGTTCTTTCTATGCGTGGTTAACTCACCGAGACATTCTTCTGCGGTAGAATGAATTGTATTCTTACATCGTGTCTTAGACAACTAAAATACAACCAAACTGTGACAGACATCGTGCCTTA
The DNA here is from genome assembly GCA_014155875.1 of Cepaea nemoralis. Classification (NCBI taxonomy): domain Eukaryota; kingdom Metazoa; phylum Mollusca; class Gastropoda; order Stylommatophora; family Helicidae; genus Cepaea; species Cepaea nemoralis. The sequence goes on from JACEFZ010023464.1 coordinate 75,687, forward strand.
GACAACTAAAATACCACCAAAATGTGACAGACATCGTGTCTTAGACAATTAAATTACCATCAAACTGTGACAGACATCGTGCCTTAGACAACTAAAATACCACCAAACTGTGACAGACATCGTGCCTTAGACAATTAAATTACCACCAAACTGTGACAGACATCGTGTCTTAGACAACTAAAAATACCATCAAACTGTGACAGACATCGTGCCTTAGACAATTTAATTACCACCAAACTGTGACAGACATCGTGTCTTAGACACTAAAATACCACCAAACTGTGACAGAAATCGTGTCTTAGACAACTAAAATACCACCAAACTGTGACAGAAATCGTGTCTTAGACAACTAAAATACCACCAAACTGTGACAGAAATCGTGTCTTAGACAACTAAAATACCACCAAACTGTGACAGAAATCGTGTCTTAGACAACTAAAATACCACCAAACTGTGACAGAAATCGTGTCTTAGACAACTAAAATACCACCAAACTGTGACAGAAATCGTGTCTTAGACAACTAAAATACCACCAAACTGTGACAGAAATCGTGTCTTAGACAACTAAAATACCACCAAACTGTGACAGAAATCGTGTCTTAGACAACTAAAATACCACCAAACTGTGACAGAAATCGTGTCTTAGACAACTAAAATACCACCAAACTGTGACAGAAATCGTGTCTTAGACAACTAAAATACCACCAAACTGTGACAGAAATCGTGTCTTAGACAACTAAAATACCACCAAACTGTGACAGAAATCGTGTCTTAGACAACTAAAATACCACCAAACTGTGACAGAAATCGTGTCTTAGACAACTAAATACCACCAAACTGTGACAGAAATCGTGTCTTAGACAACTAAAATACCACCAAACTGTGACAGAAATCGTGTCTTAGACAACTAAAATACCACCAAACTGTGACAGAAATCGTGTCTTAGACAACTAAAATACCACCAAACTGTGACAGAAATCGTGTCTTAGACAACTAAAATACCACCAAACTGTGACAGAAATCGTGTCTTAGACAACTAAAATACCACCAAACTGTGACAGAAATCGTGTCTTAGACAACTAAAATACCACCAAACTGTGACAGAAATCGTGTCTTAGACAACTAAAATACCACCAAACTGTGACAGAAATCGTGTCTTAGACAACTAAAATACCACCAAACTGTGACAGAAATCGTGTCTTAGACAACTAAAATACCACCAAACTGTGACAGAAATCGTGTCTTAGACAACTAAAATACCACCAAACTGTGACAGAAATCGTGTCTTAGACAACTAAAATACCACCAAACTGTGACAGAAATCGTGTCTTAGACAACTAAAATACCACCAAACTGTGACAGAAATCGTGTCTTAGACAACTAAAATACCACCAAACTGTGACAGAAATCGTTGTCTTAGACAACTAAATACCACCAAACTGTGACAGAAATCGTGTCTTAGACAACTAAAATACCACCAAACTGTGACAGAAATCGTGTCTTAGACAACTAAAATACCACCAAACTGTGACAGAAATCGTACCCTAGACAACTAAAATACCACCAAACTGTGACAGAAATCGTGTCTTAGACAACTAAAATACCACCAAACTGTGACAGAAATCGTGTCTTAGACAACTAAAATACCACCAAACTGTGACAGAAATCGTGTCTTAGACAACTAAAATACCACCAAACTGTGACAGAAATCGTGTCTTAGACAACTAAAATACCACCAAACTGTGACAGAAATCGTGTCTTAGACAACTAAAATACCACCAAACTGTGACAGAAATCGTGTCTTAGACAACTAAAATACCACCAAACTGTGACAGAAATCGTGTCTTAGACAACTAAAATACCACCAAACTGTGACAGAAATCGTGTCTTAGACAACTAAAATACCACCAAACTGTGACAGAAATCGTGTCTTAGACAACTAAAATACCACCAAACTGTGACAGAAATCGTGTCTTAGACAACTAAAATACCACCAAACTGTGACAGAAATCGTGTCTTAGACAACTAAAATACCACCAAACTGTGACAGACATCATGCCTTCTTCTTCTTCTTCTTCTTCTTCTTCTTCTTCTTCAGCGTTCCGAGCCATTGAGGTTGTTTGCTGCAGATACAATCCGTCTCCATTCATCTCTCTGGTTGACCTTCTCTTGCCAGTCGTTGATTCCAAGTGCTTGTAGGTCTGTATATATATTATCTATCCACCGTCTTCTTGGTCTAACTCGGGGTCTACGGTCATTTATTTCCTGAGTGTAAGCGAGTTTTGTTTCCCTATTATCTTCCTTCTTTCTATATGCCCCAGCCATTGTAGTCTATTAGCCTTATGATACCAGTGATTAGTGGGGACTTAAACAGATCATAAATGTCTTTGTTACTTCTTCTTTTCCACTCTCCACTTTGTGTATCCCTAATGGATCCAAAGATGCGTCTTAAAATTTTGTTCTCAAAGGTTTGTAACAAGGCTTCGTCTCCTTTCGTTGTACTCCAGGTTTCAGAGCCATACAGCACAACTGGTCTGATCAGTGTTTTGTATATTGTGATTTTGGTGTTACGAGATAGCGCCTTTGATTTTAGTAGATGTTGTAGTGCATAGTATATCTTATTTCCAGAGTTGATTCTAGTTTGTATTTCTTCCCATATGATGTTGGAGCAGTTGAAGATTGTACCCAGGTATTTGTATGTTTCCGTTCTTTTAATGGTCATATTATCTATTTGTATGTGGCCAGAGTTTTTAGCCATTCCGTCTCTTGAAATTAAGATATTTTCTGTCTTATCTTGGTTGAATAACCAGCCCCATCTGTTGGGCTTTTTCCTTTAAGTGAGTCAATATTTCCAATGTCTTTTGTTCATTTTCCCCTATAATATCTATATCATCTGCATAACCAAGCAGCTTGGATGTTCCTCCAATATCACATTCCTCCTTTACCTTCCTTACAACTTTCTCTAGAGCCAGATTGAAGAGTAGCGGCGATAGTGCATCACCCTGTTTCAAGCCAGATGTTATTTGGAAGGGGTCTGATTTCCTGCCTTTATATGTTACTATATTATAAGTATCTTCCATGCATAGTCTGGTCATGTTGATTAACTTCCTTGGTATTCCAAATTCCCGCATAGCATTCCTTAGACTATTCCTATGGACACTATCATAAGCCTTTGTAAAATCCACAAAAATGTTATGGAGATCTCTTTTATATTCCCAATTTTTCTCGGCTATTTGTCGTAAGATAAATATCTGATCTATTGTTGATCTGTTTTGTCTAAAACCCGCCTGGTAGTCACCTAATATGTCTTCTGAATATGGTTTTAGTCTATTTAGTAATACTGCGGATAGTATCTTATAGCTTGTGGTCAGTAGTGATATTCCTCTATAATTTCCACATTGGAACTTGTCTCCTTTCTTAAAGATAGGTATCAATAATGACTCTTTCCAGTCATGGGGTAATTCTTCAGTCCTCCAGATTTGTATTATTAGTTCGTATAGCTTTAGATGTAATGCATGGCCACCAGCCTTTATAAATTCAGCAGCAATTCCATCAGTCCCAGTTGCCTTATTGTTTTTAAGTCGTGTGATTACATATAGGATTTCTTCAAATGTAGGTTCTTCAATTTGTGGTTCGCATGTTAGAACCTCTTCCTGTGGGAAAATGTTACTTGGAGCTTCACAATATAGTAATTCAACAAAATATTCTTTCCATGTGTTGCACATTTCCTCATTGGTATTTATCGTATTCCCATTTTTGTCTTTTAAACCATATATGTTTTGTTGGTGCCCTCGTTTCATTGACTTCAGTTCTTTAAAAAATTTTCTGGATTCATTTTTCTGGTGATTAGTTTCCATATCTTTGATTATATTACTCATATATTCTCGCTTCTGCTGTCGGACTATTTTTGTAGCCTCTTTACATTCATTTCTATAATGCTCTTCCTTTTGGATGTTGTTGATGTCATTTAACAATAAATGAATGGCATTCTTTTTCCTAATGACTGCTTCTTCACATTTTTAATTGAACCATCTGTTCTTTCTATGCGTGGTTAACTCACCGAGACATTCTTCTGCGGTAGAATGAATTGTATTCTTACATCGTGTCTTAGACAACTAAAATACAACCAAACTGTGACAGACATCGTGCCTTAGACAACTAAAATACCACCAAAATGTGACAGACATCGTGTCTTAGACAATTAAAATACCACCAAAATGTGACAGACATCGTGTCTTAGACAACTAAATTACCATCAAACTGTGACAGACATCGTGCCTTAGACAACTAAAATACCACCAAACTGTGACAGACATCGTGCCTTAGACAATTAAATTACCACCAAACTGTGACAGACATCGTGTCTTAGACAACTAAAATACCATCAAACTGTGACAGACATCGTGCCTTAGACAATTTAATTACCACCAAACTGTGACAGACATCGTGTCTTAGACACTAAAATACCACCAAACTGTGACAGACATCTTGCCTTAGACAACTAAAATACCACCAAACTGTGACAGACATCTTGCCTTAAACAACTAAAATACCACCAAAATGTGACAGACATCTTGCCTTAGACAACTAAAATACCACCAAAATGTGACAGACATCGTGCCTTAGACAACTAAAATACCACCAAACAGTGACAGACATCTTGCCTTAGACAACTAAAATACCACCAAACTGTGACAGACATCGTGTCTTATACAACTAAAATACCACCAAACTGTGACAGACATCGTGCCTTAGACAACTAAAATACCACCAGACTGTGACAGACATCGTGCCTTAGACAACTAAAATACCACCAAAATGTGACAGACATCGTGTCTTAGACACTAAAATACCACCAAACTGTGACAGACATCGTGCCTTAGACAATTAAAATACCACCAAAATGTGACAGACATCGTGCCTTAGACAACTAAAATACCACCAAACTGTGACAGACATCTTGCCTTAGACAACTAAAATACCACCAAAATGTGACAGACATCTTGCCTTAGACAACTAAAATACCACCAAAATGTGTCACACATCGTGCCTTAGACAATTACAGTACCACCAAACTGTGACAGACATCGTGCTTTAGACAATTAAAATACCACCAAACTGTGACAGACATCGTGCCTTAGACAATTAAAATACCACCAAACTGTGACAGACATAGTGCTTTAGACAATTAAAATACCACCAAACTGTGACAGACGTCGTGTCTTCGAAAACGTAAATACCACCAAACTGTGACAGACGTCGTGTCTTACAGAACCAAAATATCAATCAACTGTGCCGACACAGTGTCTTACAGAACTAAAATATCAGTCAACTGTGCCGACATCGCGTCTTACGGAACTAACGTACCACTAACTCAAATCCCGAAACAACCAAATAATCAATACCACTAACTGTCGCTGGTGACCACAGATGTGAAGATGGTGAGATAGGTTTCATCTTGCAAGTTATACTGTCGTATGGCAGCGGACCCCATCTTCACATTGCCAGTAACTGTAGAGCATTCCTGCACCGAGTAGGTAGGCTTTCGTTTGGGTGTCGGAGGCTGGCCTCAAGTGGACCATTCCTGCACAGAGTAGGTAGGCTTTTGTTTGGGTGTCGGAGGCTGACCCAGTGTGTTTGCCACTGACGTGAACCGACAGAACTCGCGTCACCAGCTGTACACGCTCAAGTTGTTCAACAGAACTGCTCTGTTAACTGTGTGCCTTAACCCTGTTTAAATATATCAACAATAACCTGATTAAATATATCAACACTACCCTGTTTAAATATATCAACACTTTCTGCTTCTATACATGAACTCTTTTCTGTATAAATATATCAACACTTTCCTGCATAATTACATCGATACTCCACTGTATGAATATATCAAACGCTTTCCAGTATAAATATGTCGATACTAAATAAATTAGTTGCATATCCTTTACAGGACGTAGCACTCAACACTAGCATTTGTTGCTGCTGTGATCTCTTGGCAAGTTTACGTTCAGTAGTTTCTGAACTGGCACCCATACCATTTCGTAAAATAAAACAACAACGCAACGTGGTCTGCTGAAAAATCGCGCGCAGCTGTGTTTCGAACATGAGTATGCGGGATCACAAACTGCGTTCATCACTCCTCCACTACGGAGCCCGCATATCGATACTACAATGTATGAATATATCAACACCTTCCTCTATAAATATATTAAAACTTTCCTGTGTAAATATATTTACACTTTCCTGTATAAATATATCAACACTTTCCTGCATAAATATATCAACACTTTCCTGTGTAAATATATTAACACTGTCCTGTATAAATATATCAACACCACCTTGTATAAATATATCAACGCCACCTTGTAAATACATCAACACTACCCTATTTAAATATATCAACACTACCTGTGAAAATATATCACCACTACCCTGTTTAAATATATCAATGCTACCCTGTTTAAATATATCAACACTTTCTTGTATAAATATATTAAAACATTCTTGTATAAATATATCAACACTTTCTTGTATAAATATATTAAAACATTCTTGTATAAATATATCAACACTTTCTTGTATAAATATATTAAAACATTCTTGTATAAATATATCAACACTTTCTTGTATAAATATATTAAAACATTCTTGTATAAATATATCAACACTTTCTTGTATAAATAGATCAACACTTTCTTGTATAAACAGATCAACACTTTCCTGTATAAATATATCAATACTTTCCTGTTTAAATATATCAACACCGCCCTGTTTAAATATATCAACACTATCCTGTTTAAATATATCAACACTACCCTGTTTAAATATATCAAAACTTCCATATTTACATATATCAACACTTTCCTGTATAAATATATCAACACTATCCTGTTTAAATATATCAACACCGCCCTGTTTAAATATATCAACACTACCCTGTTTAAATATATCAACACTACCCTGTTTAAATATATCAAAACTTCCATATTTACATATATCAACACTACCCTGTTTAAATATATCAACACTACCCTGTTTAAATATATCAAAACTTCCATATTTACATATATCAACACTACCCTGTTTAAATATATCAACACTACCCTGTTTAAATATATCAAAACTTCCATATTTACATATATCAACACTACCCTGTTTAAATATATCAAAACTTCCATATTTACATATATCAACACTACCCTGTTTAAATATATCAACACTACCCTGTTTACTGGCCCACACTTCCGTGGTGTGGCTGGATGGCGGGTACACTTGACATAAGACAAGCTGGCCCACACTCCCATGGTGTGGCTGGGTGGCGGGTACACTATCAGTTATCAGTTGGGGTATCTTCATTGCACTCCGGACAGGTCCATAGGTGCTCAAATCCTCTCCCCCCCCCCCCCAGCATATACATCAGCGTCCGGTGGCTAAAAGTGCCAGTTCTGTGTTGGTTGACGAGGCACCTCGTTTTACCGATGTACCTCTCGCGTCTGGCTGTGCCGATTCTTACTCCCAGGTCTTTCATCCTGGACAGCGATGTGGAATCACTGACGTCAAAGTCCTCTGTACTCGCCATATCTTTGAGGACGTTAATAACATCGGCACGATCCATGGGCTGACCATCTACAGGGGGTGCAGAGCCAGCCAGTTTGTCAGCTCGTTCATTTCCCTCGACTCCCGCATGTCCCGGGACGAAGATGAAGGTGACTTTAGGACAATATACTTCCGCAGCGACTCAGTCCACTGTCTGCGTACAGATCCAGCTTCGACCTTCTGAATCATGCTCATTGAATCACTTAGTACACACACGTTGGTATAATGCTGTGATTCCAGCCATATGAAAGCCTGTGTAACTGCCATCACCTCCATCGTCATGCTGCTCGTGGTCATAGAGTGGGCACCACTGGATTCTTGAACGGTTCGGTCCGCTGAACGGGCTGTAAATGCCCACGCACTTCTCTGCTGCTTTACAACAGATCCATCTGTATAGATGAGCACTTCGGGACTATCTGAGTGTTCATAGATGAGCTCGTTAACCTCTGCATTGACAGCGGCAGGGTTCTGCTCTCTGCGCCGTCTGTCGAGTGTGATAATGCAGGAGAAAGTGGACTTAAAATCTGGAGGCACCGGCACTCATTCCTTGCCGGGGTTGATATTGGTAAGACTGCAGACCTGTCTGACGACACCTTCCGCCCAACCCATCCATGATTTGCCCCGCTTTAGCCTGTACCCTTTTCTCTGAATATAGCGTCATGCAGAGGGTGCTGCTCATCTGTACTTATTTTTAGGTATGCACGAGCTCTCCAGATCTTGATCCTGTGTTCCATTGTCGGGAAGGCGGGTACACTAGTCATAGACAAGCTGGCCCACACTCCCGTGATGTGGCTGGATGGCGGGTACATTTGATATAGACCAAACTTGTCGACACGCACACATCAGCCCAGTGTGGACTACGAACTAGTTTAAAGCTAGAGAACTCAATATGTAAAACAAGTACAACGCTCATGTTGCTGGCATGTGTCCATATGTTTAGTTAACAGCAGACAGCAGTGTCTTCATTGGATTCTCATGTTAACGATCATAGACATCAATCACATACAATCATCGACATGATAACACATTGTCTAGTATACAATCATAGACATGATCACACATTGTCTAGTATACAATCATAGACATGATCACACATTGTCTAGTATACAATCATAGACATGATCACACATTGTCTAGTATATAATCATAGACATGATCACACATTGTCTAGTATACAATCATAGTATTTCTTATACAATCATAGATACAACCACACATTGTCTAGTGCACAATCATAGACATGATCTCATACTGTCTAGTGTACAATCATAGATACAACCACACATTGTCTAGCATACAATCGTACAGAAGATTACACGCCCTATCCTGTACAGCCACAGAAACGACCAGTGTTTCAGCAACATTATATGGAGCAACATTATATGGTGCTTGACTAAAACCTGCTCAACTTCAGTCTTAATCTTTGTGTATGTTGCTTTTGTTTTTGCTGTTTTTGCCGCTGTTGCTGTTTGCCAGCTGTTGTTGTAGTTAAAAGTTTGATGCAGCTTTTTCCTTTTTTCCAAGAGGCACATAATGGTGGGATGCTAGCATGGCCAGCAGACGATCTGCCAACAGAACCTGGAGGAAGTGGATACATTGTACAACTGACCAGCATCACCTATGTCCACGCAACAGTGTCCGCCAGTCTGCTCCACTGGCCACGTTGGTCAGCAGGCTTGTCTGTCCTCGCGCTGTCGGCGTTAACAGCCGTGTCACGTCACTCACTGATGAACGGTCAACAGTCATGTGTGGTTGCTCTAGAAGTGTTCATCATGAAACTCACCAGTAGTTGACCTTTGACTCGGTTCTGATTGGCTGAACCAGATACTAATTGCCGGACTTATTTATAGTAGCTCATACTACATGGAGTGGAGCATCGTTTATAGTAATACATACTGCATGGTATAAAACATCGTTTATAGTAGCACATACTACATGGTATAGAACATCATTTATAGTAGAACATACTACATGTAGTTTATAGTAGCACATACTAAATGGCATAGATCATCATTTATAGTAGAACATATTACATGGTATAGAACATCATTTATAGTAGCACATACTGCAAGGTAAAGAACATTGCTTATAGTAACACATACTGCAAGGTAAAGAACATTGTTTATAGTAGCACATACTACATGGTATAGAACATTGTTTATAGTAGCACATACTACATGTAGTAGAACATCGTTTATAGTAGCACATACTACATGGTATAGAACATCATGTATAGTAGCTGTGACAGTGCTACACACAAAGGCTATGATCGTGAACGTATAGCACCAGACAAGTCAGTCTTCGCGTTGTTAGAAAAGGATTTTATTGATGAATCATTCTAGCTCAGCACATATGATGGAGACTCCCTTCTCGGTGTTGACATCTGTTCTCGCTGGCCCCCAAGTGACGTGTGTGTTTTCCTAGATACCCTTCTTCATTCGTGCACACACGTTCACTATGGTTTTCCCCCTAGTCAAGGAATGCGCAGCATTCCTTAACTCTTTACTCCTAACCTAGAATCCCTCACTGTTACAATACCTCCCCTTCTTCAAAGAGAATTTTTCCTTGAAAAAATCTCAACCCCACTTTTAATTAGTTAACTTTACCTCTCTATACTACAATAACAACACTTCTATATATTTCCCAAGTCAATTCTCCTATCTCCTCATAGCCAATTGCTACCCAGAGATCATAATATCGAAACTCTCTACAAAACTCGTCATAAAGTTCTCTAGAAAACTTTCTACAAAACTCTCCATAAAATTCCCCACAATACAAAAGTCTCCATAAGCGAACCGCTTTTAACTTTAAAACGTCCATCTAAATTATGATTGACAAAACTGAAGATATTCCCCTTATCCATTAATTTCCCCCTTATTCACATTCTCACTCTCTCAGTATTCTAGGATAGACAGGAAAAAATAGCTAGATTAGTTTTGTGTAGGTGCGCACCTGAAATCAATAAAAGTAAGGAAAAAGTAAGAAAGTAAGAAGTAATCACCTTTCTCTTCCCATACATTCTCAAAACTTTATCAAAAAATAAAGTTTCAAAATTTATCTTCAGTTTCCGTCAATAATAATTGTTATTATCAAAAAAATATGTTAATCCAAAACTGCCAGCCTTTGTATTATTCAGACCAACAATTTCCTGTTTACCTTTCCTTCAACCACAAAAACCTCCTAACTGTTAAGTACAGTCTTCCAATATGCAGTTAAATGCCAAATTTCAACCTGGCATTCCCCCCATATTCTCCCCTTAAACGCTGTTCAATCCAGCTCCTATTATAAACCTTGTATATACATTGCATACCCCACATGTATAACTACATACCCCTCCATTGCTACTGCACTTCACTAACTACTATTTTAATTCATCTTCTAACTGAACTTCAAAGTAATAATCATTTTAACCACCCTTAGGGTAACTCAATCAACCCAAAACATCGTAAAAATAACCATCTAAGTTAACATATTTTTCACATTTCATAAAACACAATTGAAGTCCCAACAATTGAACAAAGCATTTCAATCCCCTCATCATATTTATCCCCCCACATTAATCAATGTACACATACATTATAAATTTCAAGACCAATTTCTGAGTACCCAATAATAATTTTCCGCTTTAGAAAAATTCCATCAAGTACCTTTGTAAACACAAAATTATCGTGTCCAACTTCTTCTTCTATCTGCTATCTGCAGAACCCTATATCACTCTTTTCATCTATCACTTCTCCATTTCTTTAATAACCTCAAATTTTTTTCAATAATTGCAATATCTACATCAATGTCTCTATCCTCTCGAGGAGAGCTATCTTCTTTCATATCAGCTTCTTCATCAGTTTCTGACTTTTCATCCATCTCTTGTTCCCCATCTGTATATCCATTACTAGCAACCGCTAATCTCTTCCTTTCTACATCCAATCTAATTTTTCTGTCTTGCCGTCTCAACAGATTTTCAAAAAGTGGCATCTCTTCCTCACTCGAAGAATTCTCTCTAAGTTTCCTTTGCCTCTTAATTTCTTTTTCTTTCTGTCTATCCAACTTTCTTTTTACTGCTTGTCTTGTATTCATAAATGGAGGTTCAATATTTTCCCTAACTGACTCTTCACTCATATAATCGTCATACACATTATTTTCCTCTGTCATGACTGTTTTTGGTATCGTTTCTTCTTGTTCAGCTGTATTAGATGCTGTTGTTACTTGTTTTCCATTCTCTATAGGCCTTGGATAACCCGATTGTCTAACGATCTGTCCACCCGACAATATTTCTTCGGAACAATAATAATTATTATTATTATTCTCTGCATCCCTTTCTTCATTATCCCGCCTTAAGTGTTCTACATGTGAACGTGCAACATGCCCTGAAATTTGATTCTTAATAGTATACGACACTGGACCTTTTTTTTCTAAAATATAGTATCCCGGGACCCAATGAGCATCAAACTTAGAGTTTTTTCTATGTTTTTTATAATATACTCTATCACCTACGTTAAACTCTTGTAAGTGTGCATTTTTATTTGCGTATTTCTTCTGTCTTTCTCTAGCCTTAATTATATTATTTCTTAAACGTACATGTGCTTTATGCATTTCTTGTAACCTTGTTTCTTGAAAATCTTCCCCCAAATATTTTCTCCTAGGTTTTAATAAATTATCAATTGGCAATATCGGTTCTCTTCCATGTACTAAGTAAAATGGTGAGAAACCTGTTCCTTCATTTTCGTGTGTACGTATCGCCGCTAATGCCATCCCCAAATAAAGATCCCAATCCATATCGTGTTCTTCTACATTTTTCGCTAGAATATTGTATAGTGTTCTATGTTGTCTCTCATTTTTTGCATTAGAAGTTGGTCTGTAATATGAAGTCCTAATGTGTTTTATATTCCAATCTTTTACCAATTTCTCAAACTTTTTATTTACAAACTCTTTCCCATTGTCTGTAAGTATTATTTGTGGACACCCAAACCTTGGTATAAATTCTTGTAAAAGCATATTTATAACTGAATCAGCACTCTTGTCTGGAATTGGATATACTTCTGGCCAAAGACTATATGAATCAACTATATGTAGTAAGTATACATTTCCCGATAATGTTTTTGGATGAGGACCTGAAATATCCAAACTTACTTTCTGCATTGGAAATTGAGGAATATCGGTATCTTGTAAAGGACATTTAATTATCTTCATGTTCCTTAACCTACACTTTTCACATGCTTCAACATATTCATATACGCTTTTGAATAAATTCGGCCAATAATATTTACTGCTAATAGCCTTCACTAACTTATCTCGTCCAAAATGACCATTATTATCGTGGTACGCCTTTAAGACTTCTTGTTCTAAATGTTTCGGAATATATTTTCTTACTCCTTCACCTTTTTCACTGATATAATATAATTGATTGTCTTCTTGTAACTCTACAAACTTTCTTTTAAAACTATTTTCCCCTGTTTCTTTCAATTTCTTTTTTATCTGTACTACTTTCGGATCCAATTCTTGTTCTGTTTTCATATCAAACTGTTCTAAATGTGGGTCTTCTGTTCTAGTTTCCGACTCTTGCTCCGATGGTAAACTCTCAAATTCTTCCCTATTTATTATGGCAGAATCTAATATATTAACTTGCCAGTTTCGATCATCTACCTCTGGTTCAACTTCATCTTCCGTGTTTCCTGATGACTGTGGGTACGGGATCCTAGACAAAAGATCGGCGCACGTATTATGTTTTCCTGACACATATTCAACCTTAGCATTGTACCCTTGTAAATTCAATGCCCACGTTTGTATTTTCCTATTTTGTATTGGTGCTTCTAATATCGACTTTAATGGCATGTGGTCAGTTCTAATAATGAAATTGGCGTTATGTAAGTAATAATTTAGTTTTTGCAGCGCGTAGTGTATTGCATATGCTTCTTTCTCAATAATCGGCCATTTCTTTTGAGTCTTGCTGAGTTTATGCGACAAGAAATAGATTGGTCTTTCATTTTTAACCCCTGGTATTCCAGATTCTTCTCCTTCATATGGTTGAACCAAACATGCTCCTATTGCATTGTCTGAAGCATCTGTGTATAGTATTAGTTGTTTATTCAGGTCTGGATGTGTTAATAATGGTACCACCGTTAAGCTCTCTTTTAAAAGTTCAAATGCTTTTTGACACTCATCATCCCACTTAAATCTAGCGTATTTTCCCGTTAAATTCGTAATAGGTATTGCTATCTTAGAAAAGGCTGGTACAAACCGCCGATAATACGCACAGGTTCCTATAAAAGCCCTTACTTCCTTAACGTTAGTGGGAGGAGGTAACTCTTTAATAACTTTTATTTTTTCCATGTCTGGTTTAATACCTTCCCTATTTATTATATAGCCTAAATATTTTGTTTCTGTCTTTAAAAACTGGCACTTACTAAGCTTTAATTTAACGTCATGCCTTCTTAATCTGTCAAATACTAGTCTAACATGTTCCAAATGATTCTCTACATCTCCTTTTGTAAAAATCAATACGTCATCAATATATGCTAAGGCAAAACTTTGCATACCGTCTAGTACTTCATTTATTAAGAACATATAGTGGGATGGTGCATTTTTGAGACCGAATGGCATACGTAAAAAGTTGTACGAACCCATATGAGTACAAAAGGCACTTTTATTTTGCGCGTCTACTGACATCGGAATACACCAAAATCCTGCCCTTGCGTCCAGCGTTGTGAAATATGTAGAACCATTAAGTAGCCCCAAAATATCATCAATTACTGGCAGTGGGTACGCTACATTCTTAGTAATTTTATTTAACGCCCTGTAATCACAACAGAACCTGTTCGAACCATCAGACTTGGCCACAATTACCACCGGAGATGACCATTCTGATTTTGATCTTGTTATTATGCCTGCTTTCAACATATCTTCTATTGCCTTTTCTACTACTTCTCTATTTCTTAACGGAGTTCTGTATGGTTTTAAACTAATTGGTGGATGATCTCCCGTGTCTATTTCCATCGTAACTGTTTGTGTCTTACCCAATTCTAAATCATTTATCGCAAACACATCTTGATTTTGCTTTATCAGTTGTTCTAACACTTCCTTGTTTTCTGGCGAAGTTTTTAATTGTGCTAACAATTCTTTTTCTCTTGTTACTTTGTCTAGTGAATGTATTTGTGCTGTATTTCTTCTATATGGATGGATCAATTCATCCATTCTTGCGTTCCCTTTCCTTCTGTATCCGCGTCTATTATTACTTCTTTCATTAGAGGTTTCTGAATAACTTATTCCCACCATATTTACTCTATCTGTTGTCAATATGTCACTAACGCTGTCATGTTCTAGCTTAGCTATTACACATCCTCTGTATAATTTAATTTCTCTACCTGTGTTATTAATAACCATTACTGGAAATGTTAAACTTTTATCTAATTCTATTATTCCATCCGGAACTTCTAAACCTGGCTCATCAATTATTTCATTTTGCAATTCTGTGATTCTAACTATGTTTCCTGCTACATAATATGGGTTTCTCTTCAGTCTTGCTTGTATCAAATTAACTGACTGTGGTTTTAAATTCATGGTTGTTTTAACTCTAACTAATGTCGACACATGCATATCTTCCTCTAGATCTACGTAAACATCTTGGAATTTTAATTTATGCAAATCAAATAAAAGTCTCACCCCATTTTTCAATAAAAAATCTCGTCCCAATATCATATTTCTATTTAAATCTTTAACCACATGGAACATATGCCTAACATTTATCCCTCCTAATTTCAAATTTATCATCGTTTGTCCTAACACTTCTAATTTTTGTCCCGTTACCGAATGAAGATTCTCTTGAATTCTAATTATTTTACAATTTTTTAACATTCGATATAAAAATGCTTCTTTAATCACGCTAACTTGTGCTCCCGAATCAACTAATGTTCTAACTTTATATTTTCCTATCTGTACTATACATGAGCTAGGATCTACCATATTTAATGACAATTGCTTTACCTCGGCTTGTTTTTTATTTCTAAATGTTCTATTATACTCATCCTTTGGGTTTTTAATATATTGATGCCCTTTTTGGATCTTACTATCTTCCCTCTTACTGCCGATCCTATTCAATAAGCGGGATGCCAATTTCCCTGATTTCCTGACCTTCTAAAATTTCTCTGTATTTCTCCAGAATTCCAATTTGCTGGTCTACCATTTGCCATTCTATTCTGTATACTCGTCTGAACACCTCTACTATTTTGCGTAATCGATGGGCCACTTCTGTTACCACAAAAGCGAAAAATGTGCCCACGTTGGTGACATCCCCAACAAACCACATTCGAGTTATTTGTGTTACCTTCCATGTTTCTTACAGTATTTCTCACTTGTCCTCTTCTATCTTGATTATATACATTCTCGTTTCTTTGCACCATCTGTATTTCTCCTCGTCTTCCTCTCCATCCATGTCTATACTGACCTATTTCCATAGGTTCTTCAATTCTATCTTCTGAACTACTACCTAACTCTCGTCCTACCCTTAGCCTAAACCTCCTCCTCAAGCTTTCCTCTTGTATAGCGATATCTACCGCTTGTGACAATCTTGCAGGATTCTCTCTTAATAATTTAAATTTCAATCCATCTGACTTAATTCCATCAACAAAAATCCCTACCAACATCCGTTCCACTTCCTCTGCTCGTACATTCTGTCCAACAATGAGCTAGAGAAACTAGCAGACATGTACAACAACAGTATAGGGAGTGCTAGCATCAAGGAGGAATGGTTACACAGCTATCTGATTCCCTTGCCGAAGCCTGACAAAGACCACAAAAAAATTCAGGGATATCGAATTATAACCATGCAGAATACAATAGGCAAGCTGCTGGAGAAGGTAATTGCCAGGAAAATATCAAGCCAACTAGAGAGGCAAGGTGTTTTCCCACCTACCCTGGGTGGGTACCGTCCAAAAAGAGAAACCTGGACCAATGCAGCAGTCTTTGCCCACGATGTCTATGAAGGTTTCCACTCAGGCACTGAAACCGTTGCTGCAGCGATTGATCTTGAGGACGCATACAACAGAGTACCACTGGATTTTTTAATGTTTCAGCTTCTTGAACTAAACGTAAGTCCATTCCTCCTTAGTTGGATCGCTGCAGCTCTCTTCCAACGGAAAGTAGTTTTTAGATGTGGCAGTTGGACTTCGGAACCAACAACAATATATCCTGGCCTACCACAGGGATCACCATTATCTCCGGTACTGTTCAACGCCTACACAGTGAGAATCACCAGTGAGCAGATCACTGGACCTGGCAGGACATTGTCATATGCCGATGATGTTTTAGTGTATCGTCAGGGTAAGGATAGAGAGGAGGTTGCTGTGGAACTACAAACCGAACTCAATCGCATAAGTACTTGGTGTGATGAAGCTGGGGCAATGGTCAACCCAACTAAGGCAACAGTGACCTGGTTCTCGTTGAATAATCATATTGTCAACAATCCAACACCAACTGTAATGCTGTGTTCAGAGACGGTGGAAAGAACGCAGGCAATGAATTACCTGGGGATACGGTTTGATCGAAGCCTTGCTTATAATGTGCACATAGACCAGGTGATAACAAAGGCCAAGCGGGGTTTGGCAGCGATGCGGGTGATGGCGGCAGTAAACTGTGAGCAGCGCCATCTATGTCTTCTGTACGAAGGGCTGGTCATGTCTGTTTTGGAGTATGCAATGGCAATCCTGACTGTCAGCCATAAGCAGATAGAAAGGATGGAAAGGATACAGAATGAAGCTATGCGCATTATTCTTGGATGTACAAGAGATACAGCATGCAGGGCGATGCGCTACCTTCTTGATTTTCCAACCATTGAAGAGAGAATGCAAGTTTGCAGGGCACGTGCCTACCTCAGAATTAACGCAAACACACAGCATCCACTGCATAGTGAAATTAGGAAGGTGAAGGGCAGCAGGTTAAAAAGAGGACGGTCGTGGATGGGTCAAGCCGAGGACATTCTTCAACAGGTGTGTTCACTTGAGGACTTAGAACCTGGCGAGGAGTGGGTGCAAGTGCCAACAGACTTCTGCACATCCTTTTCAGTTTGCATCCAACTAGATAGAAAATGCAGACAAGAAAATCCGGCTGCTGTTGAGGCTGAAGTACAAGCGTTGATTTTCGAGAATTCGCTAGACAGTGACGCGGTCATCTACACAGATGGGTCGGTCGTCCGACATGTGAGAAGCTCATGGGCCTTTACAGCTCGGGCCGGAGGGAGAATTGTGAAGGAGGACTCTGGTGCTTTCACTGAAACCACAAGTAGCCTGACCATGGAAGTCATGGCAGTAAGTAAAGCAATAACATGGCTCGAGACACAGACATTCACTAGGGCTTGTTTCCTTAGCGACTCAATGAACATGATCAAGAGGATAGAGGAGGGGTCGATTCGAAGAGAATGGTTGCTGCCTCTGAAGCGGTCTCGGCTGGCAAAGATTAGTTTCATCTTCGTGCCAGGGCATGCGGGAGTACAAGGAAATGAGCGGGCTGACAAGCTCGCAGGTGAGGCTACTGTTGAGGGCGGACGCGCCATGGACCAGGCTGACATTCTGAATGCTCTACGAGAAGTGAGACTTTTGCAAGAACCAAGTGATGACTGTGAATCTACAACAATGGCCAGACTGCGAGAGCAGCAAATTAAAAGAGGGGTGGCCAAACAAGAACACTACGCAGGAAGCCAAAGAAGATTGATAAACCAACACAGAACTGGCGTCGTTAGCCGCTACACGCTGCGGGATTTGCTGAGGAGGGGATCCGAGCACTTATGGACTGAATGGTCCGATGTGCAACGAGGATGATCTGTCGACTAACTAACTAACTAACTAACATTCTGTCCTAAGAATGACTCTTCAGCTAAGTTGATTAACCTGTCACTGTATAGCTGAACACTTTCTGTGCTGTTTTGTCTAGTCTGTCGCAATACTGAGAATGCGTGTTGTGGATCAGTAATTTCAGCATATTTTCTTGCGAGATCATCTTTGAATTCTTCCCAAGTTTCACCTCCTGCTGCTTCTAACTTTCTTCTAATATGGTCAGAAACTGGACTTGTACTTGTTCTGTATGCCAAGTTCTTTTTCTCTCCGTCTGTAGCATTTACCAAATATGCATGTTTTTCAATGGAAATAATCCATTTCTTAAACTGATTTGCTTGACCACTAAATCTTTCAACATCATTGCTTATATTCTGTTGTCTTAACACCGCATCCAACCTTGATATTGCCCCGCCAACTCCAGTGAGTACCTGTGAAAAATCTTGGGATTCCATCCTAAAATTTATAATTATCAAGCAATATACAAATATTTCAACAATATTGATTTCAAACCCAGCAACAATACACAATCTGTTAATTACTCTAATATTATCTAATTAACTTAACTAAATCCTCCAATCGAAGATCCTGACGAAGAAATATTCCTGTTTCAACCCTGAATTTTGATAAAAGAATTTAAATGACCTCCTGATTCAAAATTTCCTACACCACATAAAAAAAAGGACTCTAATCAAGCTCGTTAAAATGATTAGAACAACGAAGAGCCTCTGGATTTCTTTCCTTACTAATTTACTCGAAGTCGAATTCAGATTATTTCCAATTATTTCCCGACGTTGATCACGCTCGATATCAGGCTCGCAACAAGACTTTGATTACCTGCTCGATTACTGTAGATTCCCTTCAGATAAGTTCACCTTCATGCAAGAAGCGACAATTGCTCACGACTTCAGCAAAAAAAAACTTACTTTCCAGCAGCAATCTGTGACTTTCATATATATCAAACGTAATCCAGTCAACAACAACTGGACTTAAAGCTGACGCTATCCAGTCTCTTATTTTCATGTGGAACTCTCGCCATGGTCAGTTTAAATAGTTGAAAGTATAAAGTATTGCAGACCTTGATTTCATAATTCTGGAATTCGTACCATAACCTTGAGTTCACCTTCAACAGTCCCACGGGTTAAAACTCATTTTTTTCTTACTGATTTTTGATGCAGAACGGCATTACTTATAGCATTTTGCGTTGGTCAGTTCTCCAACCAATTTCGTAATTATGCAATAACATCAGTCTTTCAAAAAAATAAGTATCACTCAAACCTTTTCTTTAGCGCTGACCTTGAAATTGGATCTCCTTCTTAATCAGGAATCTAGTGCAAACCCAGAACAGCTACCAACAGTCGGCTTTCATCTGTTGTTTTTCAAATTAATTACTTCTCCGGACATGCCCGACATAACTATGGCGGTATTCTCTCTCCGCGACCTCCCATGTTTCGTAAGGTCAAAGGCACCAAATCAGCCTTGTGTGACAGTGCTACACACAAAGGCTATGATCGTGAACGTATAGCACCAGACAAGTCAGTCTTCGCGTTGTTAGAAAAGGATTTTATTGATGAATCATTCTAGCTCAGCACATATGATGGAGACTCCCTTCTCGGTGTTGACATCTGTTCTCGCTGGCCCCCAAGTGACGTGTGTGTTTTCCTAGATACCCTTCTTCATTCGTGCACACACGTTCACTATGGTTTTCCCCCTAGTCAAGGAATGCGCAGCATTCCTTAACTCTTTACTCCTAACCTAGAATCCCTCACTGTTACATAGCACATACTACATGGTATAGAACATCATTTATAGTAGCACATACTACATGGTATAGAACATCGTTTATAGTAGCACATACTGCATGGTAAAGAACATCGTTTATAGTAGCACATACTGCATGGTAAAGAACATTGTTTATAGTAGCACATACTGCATGGTAAAGAACATTGTTTATAGTAGCACATACTAAATGGTATAGAACATTGTTTATAGTAGCACATACTACATGGTATAGAACATTGTTTATAGTAGCACATACTACATGGTATAGAACATTGTTTATAGTAGCACATACTACATGGTATAGAACATCATTTATAGTAGTACATACTACATGGTATAGAACATTGTTTATAGTAGAACATACTACATGGTATAGAACATCATTTATAGTAGTACATACTACATGGTATAGAACATCATTTATAGTAGAACATATTACATGTAGTAGAACATCGTTTATAGTAGCACATACTGCATGGTATAGAACATCATTTATAGTAGCACATACTACATGGTATAGAACATTGTTTATAGTAGCACATACTACATGGTATAGAACATTATTTATAGTAGCACATACTACATGGTATAGAACATCGTTTATAGTAGCACATACTACATGGTATAGAACATCATTTATAGTAGAACATACTACATGGTATAGAACATCATTTATAGTAGAACATACTACATGGTATAGAACATCATTTATAGTAGAACATACTACATGGTATAGAACATTGTTTATAGTAGCACATACTACATGGTATAGAACATCGTTTATAGTAGCACATACTACATGGTATAGAACATCATTTATAGTAGAACATACTACATGGTATAGAACATCATTTATAGTAAAACATACTACATGGTATAGAACATTGTTTATAGTAGAACATACTGCATGGTATAGAACATCATATATAGCAGAACATACTACATGGTATAGAACATTGTTTATAGTAGAACATACTACATGGTATAGAACATCATTTATAGTAGAACATACTACATGGTATAGAACATTGTTTATAGTAGCACATATTACATGGTATAGAACATTGTTTATAGTAGCACATACTACATGGTATAGAACATCATTTATAGTAGAACATACTACATGGTATAGAACATCATTTATAGTAGCACATAATACATGGTACAGAACATTGTTTATAGTAGCACATACTACATGGTATAGAACATCGTATATAGTAGCACATACTACATGGTATAGAACATCATTTATAGTAGAACATACTACATGGTATAGAACATCATTTATAGTAGAACATACTACAAGGTATAGAACATCGTTTATAGTAGCACGTACTACATGTAGTAGAACATCGTTTATAGTAGCACATACTGCATGGTATAGAACATCATTTATAGTTGGCCTTACTGGGGCTAAAGAGTTGTATCGAAAGTAGGACATATTTCTACCTGGGCATTTTTATGTGCGGGAACATAAACTACAACCTGTATAGACCCATGTCGTGACACATAAACTACAAGCTATAAATAATTATGATCTGACTCATAAATGAGAAGCTATATAGATCCATAACATGACACATAAACTACACGCTATATAGATCTGTGACATGACACAAACACCAGAAGCTATATAGATCCATAACATGACACATAAACTACAAGCTATAAATAATTATGATCTGACTCATAAATGAGAAGCTATATAGATCCATAACATGACACATAAACTACAAGCTATAAATAATTATGATCCGACTCATAAATGAGAAGCTATATAGATCCATGACATGACACAGAACCTAGAAGCTATATAGATCCATAACATGACACATAAACTACACGCTATATAGATCTGTGACATGACACAAACACCAGAAGCTATATAGATCCATGACATGACACATAAACTACAAGCTATAAATAATTATGATCCGACTCATAAATGAGAAGCTATATAGATCCATGACATGACACATAAACTACAAGCTATAAATAATTATGATCTGACTCATAAATGAGAAGCTATATAGATCCATAACATGACACATAAACTACAAGCTATAAATAATTATGATCTGACTCATAAATGAGAAGCTATATAGATCCATGACATGACACATAAACTACAAGCTGTATAGATCTGTGACATGACACAAACACCAGAAGCTATATAGATCCGTGACATGACATAGACACTAGAAGAGATCCGTGACATGACACAGAACCTAGAAGCTATATGGATCCGTGACATGACACATAACTTAGAAATTAAAGACGTAATATTTCAAACAAAGGCTGCATAGGTTTATGTTGTGTCGCATAAATTACAAGCAGTATAAGTAAATAACGTGACACATAAACCATAAGCTGCACAAGTTAATGGCGTCGGACAAAAATAAGCTGTATAATGTTGTGGCGTGACATGCGTAGTTGAAGTCTTATAGGTTCATAACGTGACACCTAATATTGAAGTTTATAGTGTTGTGGCGTGATGAATGTGACACCTAATATATGTTTAAATATGTTTGCACATCCTTTACAGGACATCACTGTCAACATCAGCATCTTTCAGCTGATTGTTGATTTCTTGGCAACATTACGCTCAGTAGTTTGCCTTGCTTTCTGAGCGGCCGGCTCACACACCCCATAAGTTACCGACGCGATTCGAACCACTGCTGATTCTCACCGTCGTCACGTTACTTACGAGAGTATACGAGATTATGGAGAAAAGTCGCTAACCTCTAGGCCGGGAGGCCGGCGACACCTAATATAGAAGTTGTATAATGTTGTCGTGTGACGCATGTGGCACCTTATCTAGAAGTTTCATAGTTTTTTGGTGAAGCGCATGCACTAGAAGCCCTTATGTTCATAACGTGACACATATAAGCTGTATAGGTTCATGATACATACATTAGGAAATATATAGATTCATGGCGTGACGCATAGCATAGAAAGTGTATAAGTTCATGACATGACACATAAATTATAAGCTTTATAGGTTCGTGATGTGACATTCAGACTAGAAACTATGTTTTCTCAAGCCCTGAGACATAAAACAGTAACTAAATAGTTTCATGGCCTGACATATAGGCTGGCAACTGTCTAGGTCATTGTTATGACAAGGATTCTTGTCATTGTTTGATACAACACTGTGATTGACTCGTGGACATATTGCTATGCTGGAGGCGTCGTCGAGTCTACATTCCAGGATTGTTGTCGAGGGCACGACCCAGGATTGTTCTAGATACTTTGTTCGGGAAAAGTCGTGATGGTGCTTGCTGCTGACAGACAACCCCGTGGTGCATGTTTCTAGATGTGGTACAGGCTGTACCGGCCTTGTACATAGTACAACTTGTGTTTTGTGTACAGCTCTTTGGAATTATTTCATCTCAACATTCCTTCCAGTTGCTTTTATTTCTTGTGTAAGTGTGGCATGTTAAATTATGTCCTATCATATACCAGTACATCATGGACAATACATTAATTACAGTGTGTGTGTGTGTGTGTGTGTGAGTGTGTGTGTGTGTGTGTGCGAGTCTGTATGAGACAGTGTGTGCGCGCGCGTGTATGTGTGGAACAAGGGAAGTAATATTCACACAATATTGGTAAAAGAATATTTCAGTTACTTCCCCAGGTCCTTGGTTACGTACGATTAACTTCCCCACGTCTTTGGTTAACTTCCCCATGTCTTTGGTTAACTTCCCCACGTCCTTGGTTAACTTCCCCATGTCTTTGGTTAACTTCCCCATGTCTTTGGTTAACTTCCCCATGTCTTTGGTTAACTTCCCCATGTCTTTGGTTAACTTCCCCATGTCTTTGGTTAACTTCCCCTTGTCTTTGGTTAACTTACCAATGTCTTTGGTTAACTTCTCCATGTCTTTGGTTAACTTTCCAATGTCTTTGGTTAACTTACCCATGTCTTTGGTTAACTTCCCAATGTCTTTGATTAACTTTCTAATGTCTTTGGTTAACTTCCCCATGTCTTTGGTTAACTTCCCAATGTCTTTGGTTAACTTCCAAATGTCTTTGGTTAACTTCCCCATGTCTTTGGTTAACTTCCCAATGTCTTTGGTTAACTTCCCCATGTCTTTGGTTAACTTACCAATGTCTTTTGTTAACTTTCTCATGTCTTTGGTTAACTTCCCAATGTCTTTGGTTAACTTCCCCATTTCTTTGGTTAACTTCCCAATGTCCATGGTTAACTTCCCAATGTCTTTGGTTAACTTCCCAAATGTCCATGGTTAACGTCCCAGTGTCTTCGGTCAACTTCCCAATGTCCATGGTTAACTTCCCAATGTATTTCGCTAACTGTCCAAAGTCTATGGTCAACTTCCCAATATTAATGGTTAACTTTCCAATGTCCATGGTTAACTTCCCAATGTCCATAGTT
This sequence comes from Cepaea nemoralis, assembly GCA_014155875.1. NCBI lineage: Eukaryota > Metazoa > Mollusca > Gastropoda > Stylommatophora > Helicidae > Cepaea > Cepaea nemoralis. The sequence goes on from JACEFZ010023464.1 coordinate 100,272, forward strand.
CACTTCTCAATGTCTTTGGTTAACTTCCAAATGTCCATGGTTAACTTCCCAATGTCCATTGTTAACTTCTCATGTCCTTGGTTAACTTCTCCATGTCCTTTGTTAACTTCTCATATCCTAGGTTAACTTCCCCATGTCCTAGGTTAACTTCCCATGTCCTAGGTTTACTTCCCCGTGTCCTAGGTTAACTTCTCTGTTTCCTTGGTTAACTTTCCTAAGTCCTAGGTTAACTTACCCATGTCCTAGGTTAACTTTCCCTGTCTTTATGTAACTTCCCATGTCATATGTTAACTTCCAATGTCCTATATTAACTTCCCATGTCCTAGGTTAATGTCCTTGGATAACTTCCCCATATCCTAAGTTAATTTCCCCATATCCTAAGTTAACTTCCCATGTCCTTGAGTAACTTCCCCATGTCCTAGGTTAACTTCCCATATCCCTGGTTACCTTCCCATATCCTAGGTAAACTTCCCATATCTCAGGTTACGTCCCCATGTCCTAGGTTAAGTTCCCATACCTAGGTTAACTTCCCATGTCCTAGGTTAACTTCCCCATGTCCTTGTTTAACTTCCCCATTTCCTAGGTACACCAACAGGAAGACCATCACCTACAAGAACATCTACAAGAACATCAACAACAATAGCATCAACACAAAGAACACTAACAACAAGAACATCAATAAAAAGAACACTAATAATAAGAACAACAAAATGAACACTAACAACAAGAAAATCAACAACACGAACATCAACAAAAAGAACACTAGCAACAAGAACATCAACAAAAATTAACACTAACAAGAAGAACATCAACAAAAAGAACAATAACAACAAGAACATCAACAAAAAGAACACCAACAACAAGAACATCAACAAAAAGAACACTAGCAACAAGAACATCAACAAAAAGAACAATAGCAACAAGAACATCAACAAAAAGAACACCAACAACAAGAACATCAACAAAAAGAACACTAGCAACAAGAACATCAAGAAAAATTAACACTAACAAGAAGAACATCAACAAAAAGAACAATAACAACAATAACAGCAACAAAAAGAACAGCAACAACAAGAACATCAACAAAAAGAACTCTAGCAACAAGAGCATCAACAAAAAGAACAATAGCAACAAGAACATCAACAAAAAGAACACCAACAACAAGATCATCAACAAAAAGAACACTAGCAACAAGAACATCAACAAAAAGAACATTAGCAACAAGAACATCAACAAAATGAAACACTAGCAACAAGACATCAACAAAATGAACACTAACATCAAGAACATCAACAAAAAGAACACCAACAACAAGAACATCAACAAAAAGAACACTTTAAACAAGAATATCAACAAAAAGAATACTAGCAACAGGAACATCAACAAAAAGAACACTAGCAACAAGACATCAACAAAAAGAACACTAACAACAAAAACATAAACAAAAAGAACACTAGCAACAAGAACATCAACAAAAAGAACACTAGCAACAAAACATCAACACAAAGAACACTAGCAACAAGAACAACAACAACAACAATAACACCAAAAACAAGAACATCAACAACAAGCACACCAACAATAAGAGCGCCAAAAATGAGAACACCAATGACAAGAACACCAACAACAAGAACGCCAACAAAAAGAACATCAACAACAAGAACACCAACAACAAGAACGCCAACAATAAGAGCGCCAACAACAAGAACACCAACAATAAGAACACCAACAACAAGAACATCAACAATAAGAACACCAACAATAAGAACACCAACAACAAGAACACCAACAATAAGAACACCAACAACAAGAACACCAACAATAAGAACACCAACAATAAGAACACCAACAATAAGAACATCAACAATAAGAACATCAACAATAAGAACATCAACAATAAGAACACCAACAACAAGAACACCAACAATAAGAACACCAACAACAAGAACACCAACAACAAGAACACCAACAACAAGAACACCAACAATAAGAACACCAACAACAAGAACACCAACAATAAGAACACCAACAACAAGAACACCAACAATAAGAACACCAACAACAAGAACATCAACAATAAGAACACCAACAATAAGAACATCAACAATAAGAACATCAACAATAAGAACACCAACAACAAGAACACCAACAATAAGAACACCAACAACAAGAACACCAACAACAAGAACACCAACAACAAGAACACCAACAATAAGAACACCAACAACAAGAACACCAACAATAAGAACACCAACAACAAGAACACCAACAATAAGAACACCAACAACAAGAACATCAACAATAAGAACACCAACAACAAGAACGCCAACAATAAGAGCGCCAACAATAAGAACATCAACAATAAGAACATCAACAATAAGAACACCAACAACAAGAACACCAACAACAAGAACACCAACAATAAGAACACCAACAACAAGAACATCAACAATAAGAACACCAACAACAAGAACACCAACAATAAGAACACCAACAACAAGAACATCAACAATAAGAACACCAACAATAAGAACACCAACAACAAGAACACTAACAATAAGAACACCAACAATAAGAACATCAACAATAAGAACACCAACAACAAGAACACCAACAATAAGAACACCAACAACAAGAACACCAACAATAAGAACACCAACAATAAGAACACCAACAACAAGAACACTAACAATAAGAACACCAACAATAAGAACACCAACAATAAGAACACCAACAACAAGAACACCAACAATAAGAGCACTAACAACAAGAACACCAACAATAAGAACACCAACAACAAGAACACCAACAACAAGAACACTAACAATAAGAGCGCCAACAATAAGAACATCAACAATAAGAACACCAACAACAAGAACACCAACAATAAGAACACCAACAACAAGAACACCAACAATAAGAACACCAACAATAAGAACACCAACAACAAGAACACCAACAATAAGAACACCAACAACAAGAACACTAACAATAAGAACACCAACAATAAGAACATCAACAATAAGAACACCAACAACAAGAACACCAACAATAAGAACACCAACAACAAGAACACCAACAATAAGAACACCAACAATAAGAACACCAACAACAAGAACACTAACAATAAGAACACCAACAATAAGAACACCAACAATAAGAACACCAACAACAAGAACACCAACAATAAGAACACCAACAACAAGAACACCAACAATAAGAACACCAACAACAAGAACACCAACAACAAGAACACTAACAATAAGAACACCAACAATAAGAACATCAACAATAAGAACATCAACAATAAGAACACCAACAACAAGAACACCAACAATAAGAACACCAAAAATAAGAACATGAACAATAAGAGCGCCAACAATAAGAACATCAACAATAAGAACATCAACAATAAGAACATCAACAATAAGAACATCAACAATAAGAACAACAAGAACAAGAGCATCAACATCAAGAACATCAATAATAAGAACACTGCAACAATACGATTGGGGTTGAAATTCATAATGTTAGGCAGTTTATTAGTTGGATAATCTGTGGCGTAGAAGAGGATGGATCATCTGTGGCGTAGAAGAGGATGGATATTCTGGCGACCCCGCGGTTTCTGGATCTATATGTTCACACAATCCCCTCTAAATATTAGCATATATATAGTTATGGTTCTATAGAGGGCACGGAACAACACACTTGTACATTCAAAACAAGATCCACAGGTATAGTATAGATCAGACAGTAGTTACAGGAATGGGACCCCTAGAGATGAAGGACAGTATTATATAGATACTAGCTGACCCGGCCCGGCTTCGCCCAGGTCCTGGCGGGGATCTATCTATCTATCTATCTATCTATCTATCTATCTATCTATCTATCTATCTATCTATCTATCTATCTATCTATCTATCTATCTATCTACCTACCTACCTACCTACCCACCTACCTACCCACCTACCTACCTACCTACCTACCTATCTATCTACCTACCTACCTGTCTGTCTGTCTGTCTGTCTGTCTGTCTGTCTGACCCGGCCCGGCTTCGCCCAGCTCCTAGTGGGGAGCATCTAATTTAATTCATATAAGTAGTCATATAAGCTCCCGTTCCCGACTATCTGTCTGTCTGTCTGTCTGTCTGTCTGTCTGTCTGTAAGTCTATCTGTCTGTCTGCCCGTCCGTACGTCTCTCCCTCCGTCTATCCCACCCTCTCTATCTATCTATCTATCTATCTATCTATCTATCTATCTATCTATCTATCTATCTATCTATCTATCTATCTATCTATCTATCTATCTATCTATCTATCTATCTATCTATCTATCTATCTATCTATCTATCTATCTATAGCCAGGGGGCTTAACCTAAGATATAGCAATGTTACTAAAAGTTATGTCCCTTTATATAAATATTCTTATGTTAAGTCAGGTAATTTCAAAATTAAATTTTAGTAAGTAAATAGCTGATTGTACAGTACCAAACTATGACAGTTGGCTGAACGGAAATGAAAAGAAAACATGTAGAAAATTTCATCTCAATCGGATGGACCGTTATCGAACGCATCAAATACATCCCCACCCACCCACATACATACATCCTATTTTATAGATATAGATATGCCAAAGGCAATCTGTCCAGCCAACTATTCAGACGGAATGTAGTGAATATTTCATCATGGGCAATGCTCTGCCTAGGTCAGTGCGTCTGGAGTCAGCTGTAGATTTATTTGGTTGGTACTGGTTTATTCCTCCGGGTTGCATACTGGACCACAGACTGTACTCTTCAGCAAGCCCCGAATGTCAACGATATCGTGTTGAAAAGTTCACACAATTGGTAGATGACTCTTCAGTAACATAACACCCATGTTGGAACAAGTAAACTGTGTAGACCAAACTTTCGTTCTATTTCCATCCCGCTTGGGCACTTCATATTCTAAAGTTCAACCTGGTAAGTTTATATATAAGTGTCAACACAACTATCAGGGCTTAACAATCGGCGCTATAGTCTATCTGCAATGTCAACTTGAAAGAAGACAACGCCACCGTTGTTAGAATGTCCTTCATTAACCCACAGTTCAGGATCACTAATGGCAATATGTCTCTGGTGGGTACTGTATAAGTGGCTAAAGCCGCCATGTTGGTGGATCTGTTACGTTTATTGGTCTCAAACGGTCGGATCTAGAATGTCATCTCCATAAGCTGTATAGTTCATTCAATGGTAAATATTAGTTGAATCGCTTCAGTGGAGTGATCCGACGTCTTTGAAAAATCGTAAATTTCTTCAGCCAAAAAGGGAGACACTGAAACAGACAACTTGGTGAAAGTGACCTGCTCTACTCACAGTTGCACATATCAATGAATTAGGCAGTCATACCATCAGAATAAACTATCATCAATATACGAGGTCGAGTCAATGAGTAAGTCACACAGCTCTGTGGGATGGCAGGTAAATGTAGTTGGTGTTTTCTGCAGGTGTCATTGGGTGACAGCAACATCGAACTCTATATACCCGTTCGTTAGATGTCGCTAGGTGCCTCATGTGCATGCACAGCGCATAAAAAAAATGGCGACTGTACTTAAAGAGTGTACAACCAACGCACAACGTGCTGTTGTGAGTTTTTGTGGGCAAAAGGACCGCCTGCAAAAGACACTCATAAAGAAATGCTTCCTGTTTATGCTGACACATGTTTGTCCCGTAAAGCGGTGCATAGCTGAGCAGAAAAATTTTCTCAAGGACGTTCTAAAATTGTTGATGAAATCCGATTTGGTCGTCCTGTTAAGATTGCAACAGAAGCATCCGTGCAGCGGATGGGGGGAGATGATTAGAGGTTACAGGCGGGTAACGATAGACTCTGTAGCATCTGTTATACGGTGCTCACATAGTTCAGCATACAGCATAATGCATGATCGATTGAAATTTAAAAAAGTGTGCTCAAGGTTTGTACCCAGACAACTGAAGGAGGTACACACAATGAACCGATTTGGCCTGTCCTTGGATCATCTCTGTCGATAGAAAGATGAAGGAGAAGACATGCTGAACAGGATTGTTACTGGAGACGAATCATGGGTGCATCACTACCAGCCCGAATCAAAGCGTGCTTCAATGCAATGGAAACATCCTTCTTCGCCTTTTCTCAGAAAATGCAAGGTTACGCCATCAGCAGAAAAGGTTATGCTGACAGTGTTCTGTGATTGTCAAGGAGTGCTTTTAACCAATTTCAAGAAGAAAGGTGACAATGTAAATTCTGAATTGTACTGTGAAGTTCTATCGATGCTTCACGATGCAATTCGAAGAAAACGTCCCGGACTGCTGACTAGAGGAGTGTTGCTTCTTCATGACCATGCCAGACCACATACGGCTCGATTAACTCAGGAGAAAATTAACCATCTAAGGTGGGAAGTTCTGGAACATGCACCTTACAGTCCTAACTTAGCCTCTAGCGATTTCCACCTGTTTGGTCCACTGAAAACTCACCTTGGCGGGAGACATTTTGCGAATGACGCCGAAGTTGAATGTGAAGTGAAAACGTGGTTTAGAAAAAAGAGCACGCAGTTCTATGCTGTCGGTTTGGGTGGACTGATAAAACGATGGGATAAGTGCACCAACGTTGGTGGAAATTATGTTTAGAAATAAAAGGACAATGTATTATAAATATAAACTGATTTCAAATTGTTATCATATTTAGGTATTTTTCTACAGCCATTTGTGACTTACTTATTGACTTCCTTCGTACATTGACTACCTGGTCTTGTTTGGCTTGGCTGGCAGACTTAAGCAGGCTAGAAGAACATCTAACAGGATGCCCAAGTGAATACCGCCGTCTTGAAGGAACATCGTCTCAGCTTGTATCGGCCCAAATCGTCGAGGCAGACTCTTGGCATCAGGAACCCTTTCATACAAGGAAGCATTCTTTCCCACTCACTTAATTCACTCTTGTCTTTCGTCTACACAGACTTATTATTCAGGTTTCATGGCCGTTGGGACACGAAACGTCCTTAAGACGTGAGTGTAGTCCAAGAACACTCACCTATAGGTAGCCTTCCCATTAGAAGAATCCCCCACCCCTCTACGGTGATCATCATCGTGTGGAATAGAAAGTGTTCTTCTTCTTCTTCTTTCGTTCGCTTGAAGTATGTCTATAACTGCAATGCTGTCTCTTGTATGAATTGAACTGTCTTTTCCAATTCACACAGCGGTCCATAGAGTTTATCTTCCACTGTCGTCTCTCTAGGCCAGAAGGTTTGCCTAGATATGTTATATTTTGGGCAGTCTTGGAGTATGTGCTCTGCTGTCTGCGACGCCAATCCACATGTGCACATGGCTGTTTCACCAATCTTGAATTTTGTATACATGTGGTTGCGTAATCTATTGTGCCTTATTCTGAGGCGCAGAATAATGACTTGTTCTGGTCTGTCCATAACGTGGTATAATAATAATAATAATAAGTCTTTATTTTCAAAGGGTTAAGAATTGGGCACGCAGGCCCGTCTGACATTCTGCCCTTCTTCTCTATTTCCTCTCATACATTCTTTCATTCAACATCACTTATGAAGCAACTTTTGACAACAAAAGAACATTAAAACGCATGAAAAATAATCAATAACAAATGACTCACTGAGGCAGTGTTTAACATGGGCATTATAAATACCTAAGGAGGGTGTAATCTTGAGCAGGTTTTGGTGGCTTCCTGACTGATTTGATCATTCTTTTCTTTTGATGGTATGTAACGGGCACATCAGGCTATTCTTCTTTGGCTCCTTCCTTAGCCAATTGATCAGCTCTGTCGTTTCCGGGTACTCCACAGTGGGATGGTATCCACTGTATGGTGACCTTATGCTGACTGCTAAGTTCAGAAAGTAGTGTCCTTAGTACTGGCAATTTCCCAGACAGGAGCGCCTCGAGTACTGATTTTGCATCTGTCAATAGCACCACAGGTTGTGTACCATTGCTGGTATTTAGTAATTTCTCTGTTGCTATCTTGACTGCCTCAATTTCAGCATCGTAGTTATGGCAGTACTTTCCTGTCGGTACTCTAGCTGTGTCCCTAGTCATTGGCACCTTTCCGTCTTGACAGACGATAGTTTGGTACATTGTGCTTCAAAAAGGCTTAATAACTACGAACCATGGCGGTGGCGAGTGTGGCTGGTAAGGTCAATTCTTGCTGCAAATGTTTGCCCACAGTAGGTGCATGTGAAAACATGGTCATTTCCACCATTGTGCACCATCTTACGGCTCTCACGCTCTGTGTGTGCTTTATCTGCAATCATTTTTTCTTTTGTCTTTATTCCATTTCTGATGTTTCTCTCCATGCAACACGTTCAGCGGCGACTTGCTCCCAATGTGCATTATCTATGCCTGTATCAATCATGTCCCGCTTACACACATCTTTGTATCATAGTAGAGGCCGACCCTGAGATCTCCTACCCGTCTGTAATTCACCAAAAAAGATGTCCTTTGGTATTCTACCATCATCCATCCTCCTAACATGTCATATCCATCTAAGTCTACGAAGACTGAGCATGGAATACACCGTCACACAACCTGATCTTTCCAATACTTCAGTATTTGTGATTTTGTCTTGCCACTTAATACCAAGTATTCTTCGCAGACACCGCATATGAAAGCTGTTTAAACGTTTCTCTTGGCATGAGTAAGTTGTCCAGGTTTCACTGCCATAAAGAAGAGTACTAAGGACACAGGCTTGGTAGACGAGGACTTTTGTTTTGGCAGTAAGCTTCCTGTTCTCCCAGACTCTTTTTGCTAACATGTTCATTGTTGTTGCTGCCTTGCCAATTCTGATGTTGATTTCCTGATCGAGGGATAATTTGCTATTTACCTCTGATCCTAGATATGTAAAATGGTCTACTATCTCCAGTTCGGCGTCGTCAACAGAGATTGATAGTACACCATGTGCACCTTGTGACATAATCTGTGCCTTCTTTTTGTTAATTGTTAAACCAAATTCAGAACAAGCATTGGAGAATGCAGATAGTAGATGTTGTAATTCTTCCTCAGAGTGGGTCGTAATCGCAGCATCATCCGCAAAAAGCAACTCTCTGATTAGTACCCTCGTAATTTTGGTCTTGGCCTTCAATCTCTGAGCATTATAGAGGCCACCATTTGAGCGTGAGTGAATGTATATACCGTCATCCTGATCACGAAAGGCATATTTCAGTAGAAGTGAAAAGTATATCCCAAAGAGGGTGGGGGCTAGTACACGACCTTGCTTAACTCCACTCTTGATTTCAAACTCTTCTGAAGTTGAGCCATCAAACTTGATTATACCCTTCATGCCTGTGTGGAACGACTCCACAGTGGACAGAAGAGTTGTGGGCAGCCAATCTTCTTTAGTGCTTTGAACAGACCCTCACGACTGACCAAATCGAATGCCTTTGTGAGGTCGATGAAGGCAATAAACAGTGGCTGGTTTTGTTCCCGGCATTTTTCTTGCATCTGTCGCAATGAGAATATCATATCAATGGTAGACCGGTTCTGACGGAAGCCGCACTGTGATTCGGGGTAGACTTGATCTCCCAGGACTTGAAGTCTGCGCAGGACAATTCTGGCAAATACTTTCCCAACAATACACAGAAGTGAGATACCCCTATAGTTGTTACAGTCGCTCCGATCGCCCTTGTTCTTGTACAGTGTTATGATGTTTGAATCTTTGAAACCCTGTGGGACTTGTCCTTCTCGCCAGCATAGCTCTATTAGCTGGTGGATCTGTAGAGCGAGTGTGTCTTGCCCACTCCTGATAACCTCTATTGGAATCCCATCATTACCTGGAGCCTTGCCAGTTGCAAGCTCCTTTATAGCACACTTAACTTCTGCTATAGTGGGAAGTGTGTCCAGGTGGTCAAGAGTTGGCAGGGCCTCTATGGCATTGAGGGCATCATCCGCTAGTTTGGTCTCACTTGAGTAAAGCTCTAAATAGTGCTCGACCAATCTATCCATCTGCTGTTTCTTATCAGTGATGATTTCTCCAGTCAAGGTTTTCAATGGTGCACTTCTTTTGATCACTGGACCACAGGCTTTCTTTATCCCTTCATACATGCTTCTGGTGTTTCCCTTATCACTTGCGATTTGAATGGACTCACATAACTTGATCCAATAATCATTTGCACACTGCCTGGCAGCCTTTTGCACATCCTTCCTAGCTTGCCTTAGCTCACTCAGTGTGTTACGCGTTGGTCTTTCCTTGTTTCTTAAGAGAGCTTTCTTCTTCTTATCAATCAAGGGCTGCAGAGTCTCGCTGTTTGCCGCAAAACATTCCTGCCTCTTACGATCCACAGTGCTGTAAACCCCTACCGCTGTTTTATAAATAGTTTCCTTAAGTTTACTCCATTTATCATTTACTATACAATTTTCTGATGTATCATTGAAAGCGTCTTCAAGTTGCTGTTGAAATTTAAAGCACTTTCCAGGATCGTGAGTGTTAATAATATTAATCCTGGGGCTAGACTTGTGTTTAGCTGTGTAGATTCTCTTTGGTCTCAGTCTAACCCTTGCAACAACCAAAGAATGATCTGTATCACAGTCAGCACTGTGGTAACTTCGAGTTAACTTCGAGTTAATTATGTATGGTTCAGATGTTGTCTCCGTGTGATATACGAAGTCCAGCTGATGCCAATGACCGGATCTTGGATGTTTCCATGTGACCTTATGCAGCTCTTTTGTTTAAAAAAAGGAGTTTGTAATACATAGGTCATTTCTAGTGCAATGCTCCAGCAGCCTTTGCCCATTATCATTCATGCGACCGATGTTGTATTTTCCAAGGCACACTGGCCATGAACTCGAGTCCTTGCCCACACGAGCATTGAAATCACCGAGCACATAAATGTAGTCGGATTTTGGAACTCCCTTGATCACAGTCTAGCTGCTCATAGAACGTATCCTTCACATCATCAGAGGAATCGAGTGTCGGTGCATATGCAGTGAGAATGGTGGCAAATCCACAAGAGGTTGCCAAGCGCAGTGATAATAATCTTTCATTACCTCCAGCTGGGATATCAATCATTACCAGTAGCATTCTTCACTGCAAAGCCCACACCATGTTGCCTTTTTTTCTGCCTGGCCTCTTCCCTTCAAAACAAAAAAAGGTGTAATTGTTTTCCCTGAGTGACCCTTCCTCAGCGAGGCGAGTCTCCTGCAGGCCAGCAATATCAATGTTAAGACGATTGAGTTCAGCATCAATCACAGCCGTTTTTCTCACATCGTCAATATTTGTCAAGTCAGTGGAAAATCCTGGACACATGGTTCTCACGTTCCAGGTTGCAAGCCGTAGCTTGAGGTTTCTATTATTCTTTTTATTTGTACCTGGTGCATTGGTTTTACAGCCTGCGATTCAGATTTTGTCCTAGCCCCAAGCACCCATTGAAGCAGGCAGGACTGTGGCGGATAAGCACCCAATTGGCTGGGGGCTGCCTAGCTTGAGGCGGGCGGTAGCTGATCAGTGACACCTGTAGGTGTCTCCCACCGTCAGAGGCAACGCGTGGCGTCCCATGTCTACGCCAACTGACAAGGACTTATAACCCGTAACAGTTGCCTCTCGCTTTTATTCCGAGACCGGTTAAGATCAGGGATGAAGTTATTGCCTCTCCATAGCACAAAGCCTGGGCTAAAATAAAGAAACCATGTGTTGCCCATGCAGCATGATCCCTCTCTCGGCCTGCCTAGTTCACTCCAGAGGAAAGTTAACATCTATACATCTGGAACAAGACAAGCTGCAGAAGCTGCCGGATCAGCAAAGCAATGCTCTAACTGTCCGCCTGTCGGAGCTTTGATCCTAGACCAGCTGCCAACCAAGGCTTAGGGCCTGATCTGCCCTGCCATGACTTATTTAGTCTTTGGGTTGCATTTCCTCGCACCAGGATAAGACTTGTACCCTCCCAATTGCGCTCTTCCGCCCGAAGCCGGTGGCACAATATGGGGTGTCGGGTTTGGTAAGCGCCGCCCAACATTCGGCGCTGACAGAAAGCAGGTAGTACCGTCTACTGTCATACGGTAGCTCAATCATATCTGACTAAGACCTGACTACCTAGAAAGCTACCCTAGTATTATTTGGGTATTCTATGTACACTTCCGCTCCTCCATTTCGAACAGCATTTTGTGCTGACCCATCTGTGTAGACTCGGATCCAGAGGTCCTGTGGGTATTCTTCAAGTGATGTAATAAGTGTTTCATAAGTGTTTTTGTTGATACATGTTTCCTTCTCCCATGTAGAAGGTTATAGGTTATTTTCCGATTCCGTTCATTACCCCCTCCCCCTTTAAGAAGTTAATGTAAATTAGACGGCTTCTTATGCTCCTAGGGAGGTGTGTCAGAATAATAATACCGTGTTTAGGATACCTTTCATTAGCCCTTCTCTTAAGAAGTTAATGTAAAATGAAAGGCTTCTATGCTCCCAAGGAAACTGCATCAAGTTGAGCATCAAGTAAGGCACTCGATAATAATAAAGTACAGACAACGCCTGTGCTCCTCTGGGATCCGTATCATTATGATATTCCCAGTCAGGTAACAGATAAGAATAAAGTCAAGAAGATGACGATGCTCATTCACGACCTAGAGAATTATGATATGTAGATTACATCACTTGAAAAGCGTGTATTGATGAATTCCTATACTCCTTCGAGAGCCGACAAAATCATAATATGTATAGTGCAGCACCCCATAAATTTGAGGTACAGAAAGTGCCCAATGTTCCTCAAGGAACTTTCTACATTCTAATATTTATAGTCGCAAACGTAACAAACAAACAAAAATCTTGACAGAGCTTCTACTCCTCAGGGAATGTCCTTTATATTCTCAAGGTAAAAAGATGACTATTATGCATGTATTCTAATTAAAGCGTATTTCACTACTCTGTAGCAAAGACCTAATAGTATAATCTCGGCGAGGTTGGTTGAAGCTATTGATCGTTAAAACGTTTAGAATAATCAAGCTTGTACTCAGCTCAAACGCCAAAACAATCGGTCAGGTAACCTTCATTACTTATGTAAGGATTAACCTTCTCACGTAAAGTTCAGGGCAAGGTTCGGCCTTTGTTGTTGAATCTCCGATTTACCTAACACATTGTGTAAGAAAACAGAAGGAACAAATATCTTATCTAGCAAACACAACATCTTGATCCATGGAATATTTAAACTGTAGGCGCTCTTTGAAGCACACAAATACAAGAAAATCTGGAGATGCTGTCACTACCCGTAAACTAACGCCCAGAACGTCTTTGCCTAATTAACATAACTCATCGGTCCCGAGATTATTTAAGACACGTGAGTTTTACTCCAGCTCTTTGATTAGAGTTCTAGATTGCATGCTGCAGTGAGTTATATTAAGCACTGTTAATTATAGCTCTCCTATTTTATTACAAGGAAATGGTGTTATTTGAGAAAATGTGTCTAGCTAGAGAATTCCCGTAAGGGTTTCCCCCTCTATAAATAGAAATGGTTTCCCTGGTTGGATAACCCTGTCAAGAGGAGAGAATCACTGGTGGTTATGCGACATAGGCATCCTCTTGAGAAAGTACATACCCGATGAGCTTTCCTTACCTAAGGTTCTATCAGAATTAACTCATCCTCCTATTCAGAGGTCGGGTGCCTCGAGAGAAAATCAGCATCTACATCTCCTTGCTGGGAATGTATTTTACATAAAAATGGTAGGACTGTAATAGCAAGGACCAGCGCATTAACCTTGCATTAAGTTTCTTAGAGGTAGCGAGAAATATTAGGAACTGATGATCAAACTGGACCCGAAAGGTTACTCCATACAAGTACGGCTGGAATTTCTGAACCACCCACACACGAGATAGACATTTGCGTTCGACGGTAGAATAATTTATCTTGGCCTTTAGCAATTTTCTACTTGCATATGCGGCTGGATATAGGACAGAAGGGTCCTCCTGTCCTTCCTGCAAAAGTGTTGCCCCGATACCAATGTTACTGGCATCTGTCCTCAACACAAAAGGTTTAGAAAGATCAGGCAGTTGTAGAATAGGCTTATGAATCAATACCTTTTTAGAGTGTTATAATGTTATACGCTATTTCACATTCTGGGGTCCAGACCATTTTGAATGGGGCCCCTTTCTTCAGAGTTTCTGTTAAGGGAGCGGCTATTCCATTGAAATGGGCTATGAATTTCTGGTAGAACCCACATAAACAGAGACAGGACCTGATATCTTTCTTTGTTTGTGGTCTGTGTGCCATTTTTACGTTCTCTACATATTTTTTATTCGGGCACCACGTACCCAGGAGTGATTGTGTGTCCCAGAAATTCTAAGGATTGACAGCCCAAATGACATTTAGCTGGGCGTGCTGTTAAGCCCACTTCTCTCAATCTAAGAAATTATCTACCTAAAGAGGATAGATGGTTGTCCAGATTTCCTGACGCAATTATGATATCATCCATAAAGGAAATTATGAATGGATCCTTAAGAGGTTCTAGCAACTTCCTCATCATGCGCGTAAAAACGCTAGGAGCATTGCTTAAACAGAATGGCATCACATTAAATTCAAAGTGCAAACTGGGGTGCTAAAAGCCAACATCGGTCTGACCTCACGTTTCACAGGGATTTGATAGTAGCCCCTACTCAACTCCGCTTTTGGAAAATATTTTGCTGTATTCAGTCTCGTGAATAACCGATCGTGGCTGGATAGGGGTTCTACTTGAAACTGCGTGAAACTATTCAATTGCTGATAGTCTATGCACAAGCGTTGTTCACCGCTGGGTTTCCGTAATAATACGACCCCTGCATTATACGATGAGGCAGACGGAGCTATCACCTCATCTTTGAGCAATTTCGAAATCTCTTCTTCAAGTGCCTTTTCTTTCGCAAAGGGCACTGGATAGACTTTTTGGTGGATAGGTTTCTATTTTCTATGTTGTCAGAGTCATGTCAAACTCGATTAACCTAGTCCGACCTGGTTTGTCAGTAAGAGTCTGACAATGGGACGTCAACAATCGGGTCATTCTCTCTCTCTCTCTCTCTCTCTCTCTCTCTCTCTCTCTCTCTCTCTCTCTCTCTCTCTCTCTCTCTCTCTCTCTCTCTCTCTCTCTCTCTCTCTCTCTCTCTCCTGAAGACAGATCATAACTTATTTGAACAACCTTATAAGTTTCTCATCGATGCAAAGGGTATTCTACGCCCGCGTTGTGACCCCTTTCAATTTCCATGACGACCGCCATCACCAAGAGATGGTGAGAACGCTCCCTGGATCTTTCCTCATATTTCTTAGAAGATTACCATGGAACATCTTAGATTTCCCCCTAATCCAGACTTGATAATTGGTGCGGGACACCACCCTTTCTACTGGAAAAGGCCCCTGCCAACCAACCTCTAGCTTGCTGTTGCCCATAGGCAGTAACAACAAGACTATGTCTCCCATTTTAAGAGACCTATCTTTCGTCCTTCTGTTATAATAGGCCGCACGTCTCTTCTTGGTCTTCTTGAGGTTCTGGGACTCCAAAGCCCACCCAGTCTAAAATTTCAAATTAAGCTCCTCAATATACGTCTAGGAGAGTACTACTTCTTCTAAAGTTCCCTCCTCCGTCTAGCACCTCAATAAGGCTTCCAAAATGTCCCTTAAATGGCCGCCAAAACAGCAAAGTTGCTGGCAGCAGGCCAAGGGACCCATGGGGTACCTCCCGGTAGGCAAATAAGGCCGCTGAGATAGACTCACCCGAACTATCCGGTTTCTCTTGAGCAAGCTTGCGGAGCATGGTCATCAAAATACAACTGAATCCACTTGCCCGTTAGATTGAGGGTGGTAAAAGCTAGTAGATATATGTTTAGTGTGGAAGATACGGAACACTTCTTCCTTTAACTTTCAACGACATTGGGGGTCCTTGTCTGTTAAGATTTTATTGGAGAACCCCAATCGAGCCTCCATAAGTCGGTCTGCCACCTTCTTGGAATCGATGGTAGACAAAGGTATCGCCTCGCCCCACATGGAACAGCAATCGACCATCGTCAAGATATACATATTCCTCCTCCTAGTCCTAGGAAGTGGACCTACAATGTCGATGGCCACTCTTTCAAATGGAGTGTTCATGATGGGCATTTCGCCCAATATCCAAGAAGCCGTCCAATGCTTGGATGCCACCCTCTGGCACTCTAGGCACTATATGACGTACTTAAGCACGTCTCCAGTTATTCCTGGCCAATAATAGTGGCATGAAATACGCTAGAATGCTGCCCTTAAACCCATGTGTCCGCTGAAGGAAATGTGTCTCATATGAAGAATTTGTGAACTGTACTCCTTAGTAGCCAACAGCGAGCCATGCTGAAGTTCTTCTACTCCGGCTCTACGCTACAGCAACCGATTCTTCATATAATACTGTCCCCTCTTAGGTTGATCAGCACTCTTCGGAAACTTATTGAAGCAAAGTTGTAGTGTAGCATACTGGGTTTGAGTTGTTCTTATTTCCCCTGGTAGAGACTAGAGATGACGGCAGGCTGCTGATCTTTCCCCTGTTGGGATCTGGTTTGCATAGCCCCTACTATTATGGGCTTGCTCGGTTCCCACAAGAACACATAAATACATCCCAAAAGCATGGGGAAAATTGGAACGAGCAGAGCTGCAGACTTAATAGTGGTGGTAACATATTTAGACTTAATGTCCACTTGCCCAATCATCAAGGAATAGCTACCGAACCTTTCATAGCCGCCTGGATCTCAATCGTCTCTCCAGTGGGCTGCTCTGAACTCACCAATTGGGCTGCAATGACTGCGTCAAATTGAAGTTCAGTGTCATACAGACACTCCACTTGCTGACCATTCACGTCTATGGTTTCCACAACCAGTGGCTTATCATAATCAAGGCTTTTGTTACCTGAACTTACTTCCTCATTAGACCCTCCCAGGTTCCTATGAGAAAGGCAGCAAAGTGAGAGTCAGCGGGTTTGGACCTACAATCAAAAGTGTTATGAAAAGAAGATTTGCAGAACTGACACCACCGGGTACTCCACGGTCTCTTCGGAGACCCCGGTTGAATCCTACTCTCGGGTTTCTTTCGTTGAACTTTCTCTGAACGATCTCCCTTTTTACCAGTAGATGGTTGATAACTTTTCATTCCAGTTCCCTTTTCCGGAGACCTGAAAATATTCGAGGCTGAGGCACTAGCCTCTCCATAGGCTAACGCATATTTTGCGGCTACAGTGTTAATGTCTATGACTTCTCGGCCCCACTCTCTAATAAACATATTTGTAAAAGTTTGGATATCTGGGACTTCTTTTGGTCACGATCATTAGCACCCCAAGCTAGCATAATCATTGGTACAGCCAGCCAGAGCCATACACTTTAATAAGTAGGATTTTTTACAGTCTCACTGTGTAAGTAGAGAACATTTCTCCAGGCTCTTTCTTTGATGTGTGGAAATTCAAGCGATATGCATGTGCAGTCATTTCAAACCTTTTAATAAGGCTTGTTTCAACGATTCGAAATTCTTCTCCTTACCTAGAGGTAGTCTTAAATAGACTTCCTATGCGGCCCCACGAAGGCCTTGGGGGAGTTTCATGTTCCATTGTTTCCTTTTCCAATCTCATGGTCGTGGCCATAGCCGTGAATTTAAGAATGTATTACTCCATCCGCTCCTTATGCTCATCAAAAGGTGTTAGGTAGAACTTCATGGCCTGGTATGGTCAACCGCCAGAGGTCTGGGGGATGGGTAGTGAAGATCCTCCAACTACTCCCTCATTTCCCCTCTAAGTCTAAACATTCCCCGCAAACTCTTTCATACGGAACTCATGTTCCTGTTCTTCCCTCTTGGTCCCATGCTCCATAGCAAATCTCTTGACCTCTTGCTCCATCACAAGTCTCTTCATTCTTGCTCTAGAGCCATCTTCTTTGTCTCTTGTTCCAATCTCTTAATCTCCTTATCTTTTTTTCCTGTCTCTTTTCTCTTGCCTAAAGTCTCTTTCAACGTGTTGGACATAGCTCTAGAGTTCTACCAATTCTAGACCCATATCTTGGCCTGTAGCCTGCACCTCAGCAATGTTAAGTGTAGCTGATGCCATGACTTATTCTATACCGTGGCTGTGTGTGTAAAGTATCTATCAATATAAATATGTCAATCAATAATTTAATCAACAACACACACAGTATGTCTGTCCGTCTTCGTCGATAGAGGGATTTTGACAGTAGCCAGGTAACCCAGGCAGAACATATCGATAGGACAATAGTTATAGGTTCCTATCACTTAAGATTAAGCCAGAAATACCCCGAACGATCCTCTGGCTAACCTGCAACAATGGGATTGGGGTTGGAGTTCTTTATGTTAGGTAGTTTATATCTGTCGGCCGACTATACCGGTATGTTAATGTTCTCACTATCTGCACCCTGTCCCAGTATATTCACGTTCTCACTGTATGTTACGGTATTTTTATGTTATCACCAACTGCCCCGTGTCCAGGTATTTTCCTGTTCTCAATATCTTCACGCTGCCCCGATATTTTAATGTGGTCAATATCTTCGTACTGCCCCGGTGTTTTAATGTTCTTACTGTCTGCCCCGGTATTTTCATGTTATCGCTGTCTGCCCCCTGTCCCGCTATTTTCACGTTCTCACTTTCTGCCATCTGTCAAGGTATTTTCATGTCCTAATTGTCTGGCCCGCCACCCTCCCGGTATTTTCATGTTCTCACTATCTGCCCAATGTCCTGGTATTTTGTGTTCTAATTGTCAGGCTACCCACCCTCCCGGAATTTTCATGTTCTCAATATCTGTCTTCTCTCCCGGCATTTTCACGTTCTCACTATCTGTCCTGGAATTTTCATGTTCTCACTATCTGTCCCCTGTCCTGGTATTGTCATGTTCTCACTAACTAGCCAGTGTCCCGGCATTGTCATGTTCTCACTGTCTACCACCTGTCCGGTATTGTCATGTTCTCACTATCTGCCCCCTGTCCCGGTATTATCATGTTCTCACAATCTGCCCCCTGTCCCGGTATTGTCATGTTCTCACTATCTGCCCCCTGTCCCGGTATTGTCATGTTCTCACTATCTACCCCCTGTCCCGGTATTGTCATGTTCTCACTATCTACCCCCTGTCCCGGTATTGTCATGTTCTCACTATCTACCCCCTGTCCCAGTATTGTCATGTTCTCACTGTCTGCCCCCTGTCCCGGTATTTTCATGTTCTCACTATCTACCCCCTGTCCCGGTATTTTCATGTTCTCACTATCTACCACCTGTTCCGGTATTATCATGTTCTCACTATCTGCCCCCTGTCACGGTATTGTCATGTTCTCACTATCTACCCCCTGTCCCGGTATTGTCATGTTCTCACTATCTGCCCCGGTATTGTCATGTTCTCACTATCTACCCACTGTCCCGATATTGTAATGTTCTCACTATCTACCCCCTGTCCCAGTATTGTCATGTTCTCACTGTCTGCCCCCTGTCCCGGTATTTTCATGTTGTCACTATCTACCCCCTGTCCCGGTATTGTCATGTTCTCACTATCTGCCCCTGTCTCGATATTGTCATGTTCTCACTATCTGCCCCCTGTCCCGGTATTGTCATGTTATCACTATCTACCCCCTGCCCCGGTATTGTCATGTTCTCACTATCTACCCCTGCCCCTGTATTGTCATTTTCTCACTATCTGTCCCCTGTCCTGGTAGTGTCATGTTCTCACTATATACCCCCTGTCCCGGTATTGTCATGTTCTCACTATCTGTCCCGGTAATTTCATGTTCTCACTATCTACCCCCTGTCCCGGTATTGTCATGTTCTCACTGTCTACTTCCTGTCGCGGTATTGTCATGTTCTCACTATCTGCCCCGGTATTGTCATGTTCTCTCACTATCTACACTCTGTCCCGGTATTGTCATGTTCTCACTATCTGTCCCCTGTCCATTATTTTTATGTTCTCACTATCTACCCACTGTCCGGGTATTATCATGTTCTCACTATCTACCCCCTGTCCCGGTATTGCCATGTTCTCACTATCTACCCCTGCCCCGGTATTGTCATTTTCTCACTATCTGTCCCCTGTCCTGGTAGTGTCATGTTCTCACTATATACCCCCTGTCCCGGTATTGTCATGTTCTCACTATCTGTCCCGGTAATTTCATGTTCTCACTATCTACCCCCTGTCCCGGTATTGTCATGTTCTCACTGTCTACTTCCTGTCGCGGTATTGTCATGTTCTCACTATCTGCCCCGGTATTGTCATGTTCTCACTATCTACACTCTGTCCCGGTATTGTCATGTTCTCACTATCTGTCCCCTGTCCATTATTTTTATGTTCTCACTATCTACCCACTGTCCGGGTATTATCATGTTCTCACTATCTACCCCCTGTCCCGGTATTGCCATGTTCTCACTATCTACCCCTGTCCCGGTATTGTCATGTTCTCACTATCTGTCCCCTGTCCCGGTATTGTCATGTTCTCACTATCTACCCCTTGTCCCGGTATTGTCATGTTCTCACTATCTGTCCCCTCTCCCGGTATTGTCATGTTCTCACTATCTGCCCCGGTATTGTCATGTTTGGCATGAGGTTACTTCCTCCATTTAAAGGTGGAATGAACATCAAATTATAAACTCGTTACGAACTCACCTTGTACAGTCACAAGTGTGACAAATAGACTGACGCCAATCCAATGAATGAACTACTCACACTTTATTATCGTGTTGAGTGAAAATAATAATAGTGGATATTATCACATGTTATAAAACTGCCCCCGAATGTAGGAGCGGCGTTTATCATCTAACATTTTATGAAACTCCCTATTCTATTTCAAAATGTTCACCTTGAGGCGTAAACCTGCTATTTCGCTGTTCTGAGTTCAGGCATGTCTAGGCTTGGGTCCTGCATTGAATATCCTTGCCAAAATCGATCGTTCCTGCTATTATCTATTTGCCGAAGCTCGGAAAAATCGCCTACAGCGCTTCACCAACACGGCTCCTTCGAAGATACGTCCTCTCCTTATCAGAATCACACACAGAATGTCCTTTGTTGTCTTGTGACGTTCTTTCCGTTCCCAATGGTTTCTCCTTTTTCTGTTTTTCAATTTTCGTGCATAATTGGAAAACCCCATTTACCTTTTGGTGGCGTGTGCCGTCATATGGCATAATGCCCCCTCCCAGATTAAAAAAAATGGTTTATCATTTTTTTCTCCTATGAAATATATGTTCTTTGCAATCATATGCATTAACAACATTAATAACGACCTCTGGGAAATTCCTGGTTTTCCCCCTTATCTACTCTCAACAAAAAAAAAGTGTCATATGACGGGCACGCCCACCTATCCAATCCCACGTTGGACGTCGTGTGGCTGATCATGGGAAATCATTCCAACTAATACACATATTAGTCTCTACCTTGTCCTAATAGACAAGTGTGTCCTCGCTCTAGGTAATACCGTGAGTTTCGGACGAGAGTAATAATGGGTTTCCCAGTAATCCCTCCGAGTTGTCGTTGACCGTTGTTGCTGTTCCTCCATATATTCTACGTTTATTTATAATATCTGTGAGTAGGGTAGACATATACGATCCATGTCTTGAGAACCATATCTGTGTTGATATCTTGGGAGCATCAATATCTATCAATTACCAAATGAACTGCTGATTATCAACATAAACATTCTAATGTAATCTTAATTAAGATAATGACTTATCTAAGTAACTTCATTAATATAACAAAATTAACTCTAATTTTTCTAACTAATTACTAAGTAATTCAAATTAATTAACTATTTAACAATCCTAATTATATAAATTAATGTCTGAGTGTTCCATATCTCTTTATGAATTCAAACGTTTTGGAATTAAGGATTGTTTCCTTGATTGTTTAAGAATAATCCACTAAAATTACACAACACAATCTAAGAATACTTGATCGATCGCACAGTTTTCCACGTAAGATAATGACGATCTAAACATCCATCGATTGTGCAGGGTATATCATTGAACCATTGCATCAGTCATGATGTCTCTGCCAAATAATGTAAAATCAACAACATATGTATCTAAATGTCTATACTACATATTCGCAACAGTAAAAATTTAAAGTTACTGATTGCTACAACATCGTTTATTAATTAGGTGCCGTTTGATTAAAATTTTGTTAAGTTTCCTAACAATTTATGAAAAGAACAGATACAATAAACTATAACTGAATAAATTATAATATATATCAGTCTTACTATATACTACAATCGACTGAGAATGTCTGCAAGATTATTATCCTTTCCAGGAATGTGACAGATATCGAATTCATAATCTTGTAATAGTAAAGACCATCTATGAATTCTAGAGTTCTTAGGATGACCAGATTTGAAAATCTGTAGAGGTTTGTTATCAGAAAGAACAAGAAATTTCCTACCAAGTAGATATCTGGAAAATTTCTCAATACTTTCAATTAATGCTAATGCTTCAAGTTCCGTGATAGCATAATTCCTCTGTGTCTCTGATAACTTTTTACTGAAGTAAAGGATTGGATGTAACTTTCCTTCATATAATTGAAGTAATACACCTGAAATAGCGTGTAAACTAGCATCCGTCTGTAATACGAAATCTTTTGAGACATCAGGCAATTTCAGAATAGGATAGGCACTGAACAGAGTTTTTATCTGTTGTAATAGTTTATCATGATCATCTGTCCAAACTATTTTTGTAGGCTGACCTTTCTTTAATAGTTCAGAAAATGTTGCTGTCATATCAGCAAAGTTAGGAATGAACTTTTGATAGTAATTAATCAGACCTAATATACTCCTCAATTCCTTTTTTGATGTTGGAGGTTTGATATTAAGAATTTTAGTAACCACCATTGGATCTGTTTTTCTAAATCCGTTAGAAATTCTATGCCCAAGGAATTGTATCTCAGTAAAACCTATTTCAATTTTACTTGGTTTAGCTTTCAACCCGTGTAGTTGTATTCTCTGAAATACCTGTTTAAGAATTTTAACATGTGTGTCAATATCTGAAGTATGCACACAGATATCATCCATATAAGTCGCTACATTGGAAATTCCATGTAGTAGTCTTCTCATCATACGCATAAATGTGCTTGGTGCATTTTGTAGACCAAATGGAAGATATGCCCATTCATATAGACCTAATGGTGTACTGAAAGCTGTAATATGCATCGACTCTTCATCCATGGGGATTTGCCAATATCCCTTGGTGAGGTCAATCTTCGACAAGAGTTTCGAGTTTGCCATCCCTCAATTAATTCATCAATGTTTGGCATTGGTTCTGCGTCTAATAGTGTTAATGCATTTACTTTTCTATAATCAACGCATAAACGTAATGAACCATCTTTCTTTTTCACAATTACTACCGGAGAACAGTAGTTTGAGATAGATTTTCTTATAATCCCTGTTTTATCTAGTTCTGAAATCTCTGCAGTCACTTTCTCTAGATAATGTATTGGGATAGGATAAGGTTTCACTTTAACTGGGACATTCGAAAGTAAAGTTATCTTATGTTTGATAAGTGATGTTTGTCCTGGTCTGTCAGAAAATATTGTACTAAACTCTTTTATTGCTGCAATAAGTTTCTCTTTGTCTTGGGTCGATAGATCCTGACATATTTGTATAGATTGCCAACTACTCTCACTATTAACTATCGGTGTTGGAATCTGTTGTTTGATAGCGTCTTCCTGCTGTTCGTTAATAACCCAACAAGCTGCTGCTATTCTGTGTGGAATTTGTTTCGTTACCTGTGATGTGTTGTTATCCCGTGGGATATATGGTTTTAACATATTTATGTGAAAGATTTTATGTTTTCCATTCACATCTATCCTATAATCCACATCACTAATTCTATTGATCACTTTAAAATGGACCTTGCCATGAAGTGAACTAAACAGTCTCGAGGATCCGGTAATAATAACCAGACCTCTTCTTCTTCTTTCAAGACTATTGTCTTGGCGTTCCTATTATCGTACTGTCTGTACTTTTCTCCAGCCTTTTCCAGTGCAGATTTTGCGATCTGGCAAGCTGTAATAATTTTGTCTCTCAACTGTGTAACCATTTCGTATGCTTCTCTTTTAGGACAATCATATGTCTTATTCGTAAGCATATCATTATATAATAATAATGGACCACGTGGATTTGCTCCGTATACTAATTCAAATGGAGAAAATCCTGTACTGGATTGTGGTACCTCGCGGTATGCAAACAGTACAGCTGGTAGTAAAATATCCCAATCTTTGGGTCTATCCGCTGCTACTTTTGCTAGAGTCCGCTTAAGGACTCCATTATAATTTTCGTTGACCCCATTTGTCATTGGGTGCCAAGGAGAACTAAAGACTTGTGGAATACCAAGTATTTTCATTGCTTCTTGAGTAGCTGTTGATATGAATTGACTACCTCTATCAGATAGTATGCAACTTGGGAATCCAATTCTACTGAAAATTGATAACAATGAATCTAATATGGATCTACTCGTGATGTATTTGAGAGGAATAGCCTCTGTCCAACGAGTGCACAGATCAATCATGGTCAAGATAAATCTATTACCTCGATCAGTAGTAGTGTTCAATGGACCCACAATATCTATAGCAATTTTCTGAAATGGTCGTGATGCCAAATCAGTTTTCTGAACGTGTGCTTTCGGATGTTTGCCTTTTTGTGTGGTCATTTGACATAATGTACATGAACGTACATGTGTGGTAATATCTTTGGTAAAACCAGGCCAATAAAATTGTGTTAATAATCTGCTGGTGGTTTTAGCAATACCCATATGACCCGCAAATGGTGAATCATGTGCGAGTTTCAGTGCTTCTACACGATATTTTGTTGGGAGTACTGTTTGTATATAATGTGTTGTACCTCTACTGTATCGTCTTGATAAAATATTATTGTCTAAGAAAAATTTCCAATTACCACGTTTAGCTTGTTTAGACGGTTCTTGCACGTTTTTAAAACATGTTTGTAATGTTGGATCTTGTTTTTGTTCACTCGGTAAATCAGTTGTCAGTCTGATATTGTTCTGTATATTGTCAATGTCTGTCTGAGAAGGTTGATCAATGTTCCTTCGATCTTGAGCTCTTGTAACTGCATTCGCTCGCGTGTGTTCAATCTCCCATTGCATTGCCTCTTCATGAGTGAACTGATTTGCATTGGGTATATTCCCAATTAGTAGACCAGCACAAGGGTTAGGTAATACTGCTGCATTTATTGTGCCTTCAAAGTATGGTGATTGTATTGTAATTGTGGCAACTTTATATCTTTCGATTGTTCCTCCAAAAGTTCTGCAGGCAACTGTTTCACCTGTATAGTCCTCCGTTTTTATCAATCTTTTATCAACTCCAACAATTGAAGCTCCTGAATCACGGATACAGGTAGTAGGTTCACCATTCACCCATGCCTGGTGAACTTTTAGTTTGCCATTTTGAATATTAACGGCATTAGCTTCATGAATTGTTTCGACAGATTCGTCAATAGGACTGTCCGTTAAAGTCTTGTCAGTCTTGTCATCATACTGTTGTATGATAGCTGCGTGTGTCTCTTCTAAGTCATCAGAGTCACTACTCGAAAATACGTATGCGGTACTCGCTTCCTTCCAAGAATTTTTCATCGGACAAGACTTGCTAGTGTGCCCGTACGCCCGACACGAGAAACATTTGATGCT
Source organism: Cepaea nemoralis (assembly GCA_014155875.1). Classification (NCBI taxonomy): domain Eukaryota; kingdom Metazoa; phylum Mollusca; class Gastropoda; order Stylommatophora; family Helicidae; genus Cepaea; species Cepaea nemoralis. The sequence continues at coordinate 125,855 of JACEFZ010023464.1, forward strand.
CCTCTTGTAGGAATCATACTTACTTCTTTTCTTCGCTGTGATGTCACGAAGATAATCTGTATACCCAGGGTGTCGATCACACATTTCCAAATGTCCATGTGACAATTTGCAATATTGACATCTGGATAGGTGTCCTTTCTTTGGTCTGTCTCCTTCTCTATTAGAATACTGGTATGGACTATTTCTATTCTTATTACCACTAAATTTTCTAAACTTACCATTGCCTTTCTGGAATCTAGCACTTGCTCCTATTACAAGTTCTGGCTGTGCACAATTTGCGAATATATCCTCGATGTGCATTGAAATATGATTCTCCTTTCGTTTCCATTTCACTAAGATTTTGCATTTATTCTCTACTAGAAATATAGACATGGCCTCAGGTACTGCAGATAGTAGTCTATCTCTAATTATTAAGTCTCGAATTTTATCGTAATCAGACCCAATATCAGCGGCTTTAGTCCATTTATCAAAAGATGAGGTTAATTCAGAAACGAAATCAAGAAAAGTTTGGTTAGATTTAGGAGTGAGTGTTTTAAACCTAGTACGTAAACCCGACTCATCTAAACTGAAGTGTGCCAAAACACGATCTCTCATGTATTTGTAGTTGGTACGTAAGTCCTCAGGTATTAACTCGATTACCTTTAAAGGCTCTAACGCGAGATGCCTGTGGAACAGAATCGGTACGTCCTGTTCCGGTACCTTGTAGTACTTTACGAGCACTTCGAAATTAGTAATCCAAGAACTGACAGAATCGCCTTGCTGGAAGTTGCGAAAAAGACCTTGGTACTTCTTCACTGGATCATTCTGTTTTGCACGACTTTTCTCTCGTTCAATCTCAGCTTCATGTTCCATCTCCAACGTCTTGACTTTTAAATTACCCTCAACCTCCTTGTCCTTCCAAAGTGTCTCTGTTGCAAGCCTCTCTTTATCAAAAGCCAGTTGTTTCTCCTTTATTTCTGCCTCTGCGGCTATTTGCTTTGCCTTCATCTCAGCTTCTGCGGCTATTTGCTTCTCTTTCATCTCAGCCTCTGCGGCTATTTGCTTCTCTTTCAATTGCATTTCCATAATTAACTTCTCTTTTTTCCGCAGCTATCCTTTCGCGTTTCAAAGTTAATTCCTTTTCTCTAGCTTCCATTTTCTCACGTTCCAAAGCTATTTCATTTTGTTTGATAGCCATCTCCTTTTATTTCAGTTCCCTTTCAAGAGCGAGTCGTTCCTGTCGTTCCTCCGTCTCACGTGTAGCCTGAAGTTGTTTATCTTCCTTTTCTGCTGCCAGTCGATCCTGTCGTTCCTCCTTCTCACGTCGTTTCTCTTCTTTTTGATGTTCGCTGAAGTCTTACTTAGCCCAATTCCTAAGTTCCGCACCAGTTAAACCAGTTTTCTCCCCCAAAATAATATAATCTTGAAGTGTAGACATCTTGTCCTACCTGTATAATAATCTAGCTGTAATAAAATAGCGAAGTAGGAAAAAGAAGTACAAGAATATCGACACAATTGTAATAATGTTGTTCAAGGAACAGAGTCGATAGTATAATTGTAGTATGAATATCAATCAATAATCAACTTAACTAACCAATGTACAGTTGATGACTCTGAAAGAATATATGACTCAAAATATATCACAATTGTACCAAACGTGACATATGTAAACCCCCCAAAAAATTAATTATGGAAAAATATGTTCATTATAAAGAATATATATGGCACAAGACAATTAACGATTACAAACGATGATTAACGAGTGACGTGAAAACATGTTTCCGTTAAAAAATAATAATGAGACTTTCACATACATCTAACTTAAATCCGTCATTACATACTACTCACTTATCACAACACGACACTTATGTGTTGACACTCGTGAGATCACTCTAAAATATTTTTCGTAGTGACCTGACGATTTCCAACACAAATCACTTTATAAAATAACCAAGTGACCTCGACTATTGTATAAAGACCCTTTCCAACCTCCCACTGTTAGTTTATAAATGCTTTTGTCAACATTGATAATTAGCACCTTATTAATAGACAATTGATGTTGGACAATCGACAACAATAATTAATACAGGCCTTAAAAACTTTCGTAAATCCATCCGGTACAGTGTCGATTGAAATGATTCCAATGTTCTGTGTTGAAGTAACTGGTGTTTGATGACTAATAGTAATAGTTGACGTGATATCCTCGCGAATGTACGATTATAAAAAATGAAGCGTGTCTCAGTGTTAGTTGTTCCTGTCTGCGTCCAATGATAGTGTAATAAACTTACACTAGTACCCTAGACCAAGTGGTCCGTGACCGACTTCTGAGAAATACTTAGTCGGCTGCGGTATAAACGCTTGAACCTTGAGTTTAAACTGTGTATGTGTTTGCAAAATACCCACAATGAACGAAAACCAGTGTGTCTGTATGTTCCATGATATAGTTGACTGATGTGTATGTCTTATAATTTGTCCGTGCTGACGTGTACGATCAGGTAGTGGTAGTGTCTAGTGTGCAGTGTTGATGTTCTAAAGTCCCACATTCCGTTAACGATTCGTGTACGTTGAGGTAGTGTCCGTTCAATATAGTGAAATGTTGTTTCAATGTTTGTGAAATCCTTGAGTGTTGTAGTATAAGATCCCCAGCTCCGTAATCAAGATGTTTAGATTGGCCTGTTCATTATTATACGTATTGTCCAAATTAAGTTCAGTAGTGTGACGTATGTTGTGCTCAAAGTAAACGTGTTCCGTTGAAGTAATGTCCTAATTTATCTAGCAGCTGCAGATGCCGCAACAACGGTCGCAGATATACGTTTCATATTCTTCGTGTTATATAAATAACTTACAGTGCAGTGTCCCGGTAAAGGCCTACTCTCGTTCAAAATGTGTAAAGTATATTGAGTATATACTCCATTTATTACTTGCAAACTGTATATTCCAAATAAATCCTTTACTTAAATATAGTTCTATTAATCTCTTCCATTGATCTTTAATTCCTTCATAATAATACGTAATAACGTTCTGCCTTCTGTACTTCAAGTTCCAATTACTTTGCAATGTTTATCATTTCCTTCTGTGTGTTCATTATGTGCACCAGTGTGCGTGTGGCGTTTCCATTTCAGATGTGCAGGTGTGTAATGAATGACTTTGGTTGTATTCTTCCATAATGTCCAAAATAACCATTGTGTTCATTAAAACAATTTCTACAATAATATTTTATGTAAATTATGCTATACTTTCCTTCCTCCTTTTGTTCTCAGGACTTGATGTTATATATAAAACGGTTGAAATGTTTTAACGAATTAGTGTGGAGGCATCTTTTCTCGCCGACATTTTTCTGTGACCTTTTACGTTCTTCTTTCCGGTGTGGCGTCGTGTGATTTACTGCATTCCGGCGCTCACTTTATGCTTTATTAGTGCGCATTTCTCGGTTAATAGCAACTTTGGCGGGAATCCATTGTATTTGTTGACATTTGGATATCAATGAACCGGAGAGCTACCCATCTTCTGGCATGAGGTCACTTCCTCCATTTACAGGTGGAATGAACATCAAATTATAAACTCGTTACGAACTCACCTTGAACAGTCACAAGTGTGACAAATAGACTGACGCCAATCCAATGAATGAACTACTCACACTTTATTATCGTGTTGAGTGAAAATAATAGTGGATATTATCGCATGTTATAAAACTGCCCCCGAATGTAGGAGCGGCGTTTATCATCTAACATTTTACGAAACTCCCTATTCTATTTCAAATGTTCACCTTGAGGCGTAAACCTGCTATTTCGCTGTTCTGAGTTCAGGCATGTCTAGGCTTGGGTCCTGCATTGAATATCCTTGCCAAATCGATCGTTCCTGCTATTATCTATTTGCCGAAGCTCGGAATAATCGCCTACAGCGCTTCACCACACGGCTCCTTCGAAGATGCGTCCTCTCCTTATCAGAATCACACACAGACTGTCCTTTGTTGTCTTGTGACGTTCTTTCCGTTCCCAATGGTTTCTCCTTTTCTGTTTGTCCATTTTCGTGCATAATTGGAAAACCCCATTTACCTTTTGGTCGGCGTGTGCCGTCATGTGGCAATGTTCTCACTATCTACCCCGGTATTATCATATTCTCACTATCTACCCCCTGCCCCGGTATTTTTATGTTCCTACTATCTACCCCCTGCCCCGGTATTGTCATGTTCTCACTATCGGCCCCATGTTCCGGTATTGTCATGTTCTCACTATCTACCCCCTGTCCCGGTATTGTCATGTTCTCACTATCTGCCCCCTCTCCCGGTATTGTCATGTTCTCACTATCTACCCCCTGTCCCGGTATTGTAATGTTCTCACTATCTAACACCTGTCCCGGTATTGTCATGTTCTCACAATCTACCCCCTGTCCCGGTATTGTCATGTTCTCACTATCTAACACCTGTCCCGGTATTGTCATGTTCTCACTATCTAACACCTGTCCCGGTATTGTCATGTTCTCACTATCTACCCCCTGTCCCGGTATTGTCATGTTCTCACTATCTAACACCTGTCCCGGTATTGTCATATTCTCACTATCTAACACCTGTCCCGGTATTGTCATGTTCTCACTATCTAACACCTGTCCCGGTATTGTCATGTTCTCACTATCTTCCCTCTGTCCTGGTACTGTCATGTTCTCACTATCTACCCCCTGTCCCGGTATTGTCATGTTCTCACTATCTAACACCTGTCCCGGTATTGTCATGTTCTCACTATCTTCCCTCTGTCCTGGTACTGTCATGTTCTCACTATCTGCCCCATGTTCCGGTATTGTCATGTTCTCACTATCTGCCCCCTGTCCCGGTATTGTCATGTTCTCACTATCTAACACCTGTCCCGGTATTGTCATGTTCTCACTATCTACCCCCTGTCCCGGTATTGTCATGTTCTCACTATCTAACACCTGTCCCGGTATTGTCATATTCTCACTATCTAACACCTGTCCCGGTATTGTCATGTTCTCACTATCTAACACCTGTCCCGGTATTGTCATGTTCTCACTATCTGCCCCCGTATTGTCATGTTCTCACTATCTGCTCCCTGCCCCGGTATTGTCATGTTCTCACTATCTACTCCCTGTCCCGATATTGTCATGTTCTCACTATCTAACCCCTGTGCCGGTATTGTCATGTTCTCACTATCTAACCCCTGCCCCGGTATTGTCATGTTCTCACTATCTACCCCTGTCCCGGTATTGTCATGTTCTCACTATCTGTCCCCTGTCCCGGTATTGTCATGTTCTCACTATCTACCTCCTGTCCCGGTATTGTCATGTTCTCACTATCTACCCCCTGTCCCGGTATTGTCATGTTCTCACTGTCTGTCCCCTGTCCCGGTATTGTCATGTTCTCACTATCGACCCCCTGTCCCGGTATTGTCATGATCTCACTATCTAACCCTTGTCCCGGTACTGTCATGTTCTCACTATCTAACCCCTGCCCCGGTATTGTCATGTTCTCACTGTCCGTCCCCTGTCCCGTTACTGTCATGTTCTCACTATCTAACCCCTGCCCCTGTATTGTCATGTTCTCACTGTCGGTCCTCTGTCCCGGTATTGTCATGTTCTCACTGTCTGTCCCCTGTCCCGGTATTGTCATGTTCTCACTATCTACCCCCTGTCCCGGTATTGTCATGTTCTCACTATCTAACCCCTGTCCCGGTATTGTCATGTTCTCACTGTCTGTCCCCTGTCCCGGTAGTGTCATGTTCTCACTATCTGTCCCGGTATTGTCATGTTCTCACTATCTACCCCCTGTCCCGGTATTGTAATGTTCTCACTATCTACCACCTGTCCCGGTATTGTCACGTTCTCACTATCTGCTCCCTGTCCCGGTATTGTCATGTTCTCACTATCTACCACCTGTCCCGGTATTGTCATGTTCTCACTATCTACCACCTGTCCCGGTATTGTCATGTTCTCACTATCTACCCCCTGTCCCCGTATTGTCATGTTCTCACTATCTACCACCTGTCCCGGTATTGTCATGTTCTCACTATCTTCCCTCTGTCCCGGTATTGTCATATTCTCACTATCTACCCCCTGTCCCGGTATTGTCATGTTCTCACTATCTGCCCCCTGTTCCGGTATTGTCATGTTCTCACTATCTACCACCTGTCCCGGTACAGTCATGTTCTCACTATCTTCCCTCTGTCCCGGTATTGTCATGTTCTCACTATCTACCCCCTGTCCCGGTATTGTCATGTTCTCACTATCTGCTCCCTGTCCCGGTATTGTCATGTTCTCACTATCTACCCCCTATCCCGGTATTTTCATGTTCTCACTATCTGCCCCCTGTTCCGGTATTGTCATGTTCTCACTATCTACCACCTGTCCCGGTATTGTCATGTTCTCACTATCTTCCCTCTGTCCTGGTACTGTCATGTTCTCACTATCTACCCCCTATCCCGGTATTTTCATGTTCTCACTATCTGCCCCCTGTTCCGGTATTGTCATGTTCTCACTATCTGCCCCCTGTCCCGGTATTGTCATGTTCTCACTATCTTCCCTCTGTCCTGGTACTGTCATGTTCTCACTATCTGCCCCCTGTTCCGGTATTGTCATGTTCTCACTATCTACCACCTGTCCCGGTATTGTCATGTTCTCACTATCTGCCCCATGTTCCGGTATTGTCATGTTCTCACTATCTGCCCCCTGCCCCGGTATTGTCATGTTCTCACTATCTGCCCCCTGTCCCGGTATTGTCATGTTCTCACTATCTTCCCTCTGTCCTGGTACTGTCATGTTCTCACTATCTGCCCCATGTTCCGGTATTGTCATGTTCTCACTATCTGCCCCCTGTCCCGGTATTGTCATGTTCTCACATCTACCCCCTGTCCCGGTATTGTCATGTTCTCACTATCTTCCCTCTGTCCTGGTACTGTCATGTTCTCACTATCTGCCCCATGTTCCGGTATTGTCATGTTCTCACTATCTGCCCCCTGTCCCGGTATTGTCATGTTCTCACATCTACCCCCTGTCCCGGTATTGTCATGTTCTCACTATCTGCCCCCTGTCCCGGTATTGTCATGTTCTCACTAGCTGCCCCTGTATTGTCAATGTCGTGTACAGGTTTGTTAGTACCAATGTCGTGTACAGGTTTGTTAGTACCAATGTCGTGTACAGGTTTGTTAGTACCAATGTCGTGTACAGGTTTGTTAGTACCAATGTCGTGTACAGGTCTGTTAGTTCCAATGTCGTGTACAGGTCTGTTAGTACCAATGTCGTGTACAGGTCTGTTAGTACCAATGTCGTGTACAGGTCTGTTAGTACCAATGTTGTGTACATGTTTGTTAGTACCAATGTCGTGTAGGCCTACAGGTTTGTTAGTACCAATGTCGTGTACAGGTTTGTTAGTACCAATGTCGTGTACAGGTCTGTTAGTTCCAATGCCGTGTACAGGTCTGTTAGTTCCAATGTCGTGTACAGGTCTGTTAGTACCAATGTCGTGTACAGGTGTGTTAGTACCAATGTCGTGTACAGGTCTGTTAGTACCAATGTCGTGTACAGGTCTGTTAGTACCAATGTTGTGTCAGGTTTGTTAGTACCAATGTCGTGTAGGCCTACAGGTTTGTTAGTACCAATGTCGTGTACAGGTTTGTTAGTACCAATGTCGTGTACAGGTTTGTTAGTACCAATGTCGTGTACAGGTTTGTTAGTACCAATCAGTTTGTTTTTATCGCTTCGGGGCGAAGGATTTACAGACGCAATTCGTAATCCCGCAGACCCGCGTTCGAAACACAGCTGCCTACGATTTGGCAGCAAACAGTCTTGCGTTGGCTTTTTACGAAATGGTAAAGATGCCGGTCGTTCAGAAAGAAATGTGACACTATTGAACGTAAACTTGCCAAGAGATCACAACAGCAAAGCATGCTGGTCTTGACTGCAACGCCCTAAAAAGGATATGTAACTAATTTAATTTATTTTAATTCAAGGGAAATAATTGCATATAGGGTGAAGTCATATTACGACTTTAGCTATGAAGGGGAACAATTATAGATTTCACTATATTTCTACTGACAGCTATTTTGCAAGAGAAGTGTATATTTATTCCTATAACAATTTTATTCATATCCTGGAATGTACAAATTGAATGTTACCATCATAAAGCTATATACAGTTTTGAATATTATTTGAAAATTTAGGCAGCAAATTGTTGTATAATAAATATTGTTTAGTAAATTATTTATTTCTTTATCTGCTAGGCCGCGTCTGTCTAAACAGAGGTTTGGTCTACTCTGGTTTCTCTTCACAACGTATCAATCTTTCGCCTTTTTATATAATAAAGTCTTGATAATGTCGGCTTCTCGGCCTTTTGGCTAAGATCAAGTGTATTTGCTGTCCCTTCCAGTAGTGCGCTTGGTCTGGTCGGAGGCCGGGAGGATCAATCTCGGTCCCGTGGCTAAGGTCAGACGCATTTGCTGCTCCCCGCAGTAGTGCGCCTGGTCTGGTCGGGGGCCGGGTGATCCACACACCAAAAAAAAAAAAACCTCACATTAATCACTTTAAATGTGGGCCCGGTGGACCACTGTGGGCAATAGCTCACAGTGGGACTAAGGGTCCACGCCAAAAACAGGGGAGGCGGGGAACCAGCTCGTCTGGGATGACCGCCAAACCCTAAAAAAAAAAAAAAAAAAATAATAATGTCTTACATTACACTCATATGCAAGGATAAAACTGACAAAACACAACTGAAGAACTACAGACCGATTTCCTTACTCAACACAGACTACAAGATACTCGCCAAATCACTCACCAACAAACTTAAACCCTTCATGCCAACACTAATACACCCAGACCAACAGTGCAGTGTCAAAGACAGAAATATACACAACCACACACACACCTCATTAGAGACATTATTAACTATACACATGGAAAAGACTGTCCATCCTCCATCTTATCCTTGGATCAAGAGAAGGCCTTCGACAGAATTTCCCACACTTACCTACATAGGACACTAGAACACTGTAACATAGGAGAGTACTACAGGCAGTGGATACAGATCTTGTACAAAAATCCTGAGAGCAGAGTGTTGGTGAACCATTCACTGACAGCTAGCTTCAGGCTCACGAGATCTGTAAGACAAGGATGTCCCTTATCACCACTCCTGTATGTGCTCACTCTAGAACCTTTATTAGAGAAGATAAGGCAAGACACTAGTATTAAAGGAACCTTCCTGCATGGGATAGGAGAGCAGAATCTCATCGCCTATGCAGATGACACTGCCTTCTTTCCCACCAGAAACACATCAATAAGGAATATACTCCACACCTTTACCCATTTTGGAAAAGGCAGTGGAGCCAAAATTAATGTATAGAAATCACAGATAATGGGCCTGGGAAAGTGGAAACAAAAGGCTGATTTCCCTCCAGATCTGAAACACATAGACACCATGAAGCTGTATGGGATCACATTTCCATGCGATCCCACAGAAACACACAGACAGACATGGCACGCACTGACCGAACAGATCACAGACATGTTACACAGGTATAGATACAAGACATCCACAATATTTGGTAGAAGCACAATAGTCAACACATACATATTACCCAAAATAATATATTTAGCGACAGTACTGGACCCTCCTAAACAGACCGTCACAAACATAAACAAACAAATCAGACGCTTCATCTTCACCAACACGATACACAGCATTAAACACAAAACTCTCATACAAGACAGGAAACAAGGCGGCATTGGATTACAAGACATCCAGACAAAAATACTGTCACTTAGGATTAGTTACATAGGTAAAATCATCAGACACCTAGAACAAAACAGACTAGCACTATACTACATAGGCCACAACATCAAACATCTCACACCTCTTAACAATGCAACTGCACACTACCAGGGAAGACTGCCAACATTCTATCAGACATGCATACAGGTAATACAAGGACATGAACAGTTAATACAGCAAACAACACACACAATATACAAACATTTAGTTAGAGAACAAGCACCATCACTAAGACTTAGGATTAAAAGAGGACACAAATACTTCATGACTGACTTCACATGCACCTTTTCAAACCTACACAACAAACACATAACACCAAAAGCTAGGGAGATCACATATAGACTGTTATACAGTATGACCCCCACAACACAGGTAGAAGCATACATATCCAAACAATGTCAATTATGTAGAAACAACACACAAGAGACAGAGGATCACACTTATTATATGTGTCCAACAATTACTGCCACACGCGCAACACTCAAACACCTCATACAAACACACACAGGCAAACAAACCGACATATATAAAGCAATTTTTCTCAATACTATACCAATGACATCTAAGGACATACATACAAAACTACTTGTAGCACTTTCTTACTACAGACAACTTATATGGACCTGCAGAAATTTTGCCAGATACAAACACCACACATATAACACACATTTAGTTTCCTTCATGTACACGCACAAAATATCACAACTCTTTCCAGAGTTGGTATAAATGGTATACCAACTCTGGCAATTTTGGGAATTTTTTGGAAATTTTGGTATACATGAGTGAGTGAGAGAAAAAAAGAAGAAACTGTGAATGAATGGTGAGTGGATGATTAAATAGATCACATATGGTCAAAAGACCAATGGAAAATCCCTTATGTAAAGAATAGTGGAAGTATAAATGCTTGTTTTACTTGTTTCAAAATGATGGTTTCACCCTTATAGACAAGAGGGAAAAGAAAAAAGGAGAAAAGAAAATTAAACTCCTCCCATTCCAATGTACTATTTATGGAATGTTTGGCTTTGAATGCACTTGTTGTGCTATACTACCACCACTACTAAGATTATCACTTTAGTAAATAAACTCACATATTTGTTATACTATTATCATTATTATTATCATTATTATTATTTTATTATTATTGTTTATTATAATGATTATCATCATTATTATTATTATGACTATCTTTATTCTACCTTTACTATCCTTAGTAATTTTAATGTTATAAGTATTATTGATATCATCATTATCATTTTACAATTTCATCTCCCCCCCCCCCCCTTTGCTTACAGTGTGTTGCCTTTGCTACTAACCCCACTGGTTGGTTCAAACTTTTGTCCTGCCTGTGCCATCATTACTAGAGTGGTCAGGAGAGCATTGATGGAATTGAACAATTAGTGGGAGGGTAGCGCGGGAAACAAAAATGTAAAGATTTCCCTTTCGCTTAGTCACCCCCTTTGAATCATGTGAGTGAGTGTTGAATGAATGAATAAATATAAAAACACATATGGTTATCAAACCAATAATACTGTAAAAACTCATGCAAATACAAATATTTGGTTAATTTTCATTTTAAAAAAAAAGAAAGAGAGAGCAAAGAGGGAAATATGAATGAACCCCTACATTTAGGGAAAAAAAACAAGGAGGAAAATATAACCCACTCCTTTACTCCAAGTATTATTAAAACTGCAGTTTGCATGTGTATGTACCTGCTAGGCTATGTTTAACACCATTACAAAGAAAATCATCCTAGCAAATGGAATCACATATTGTAAAAATGTGTATCATTTCCATAACTATTATTACCATTGCTGTTTGTTATAATTGCTGTTATTACCCTCAGTATGCCTCCTCCTGTCATTATTATTATTATCATCATTAGTAATAAACCAAAACCCCTTTCCCATGTGCCCCCCCCTCCCCTTGCTCATGGCTTGATGCTGCCTTTGCTGATACCCACACCGGTTTGGTTCAAATATTTATCCCGCCTTTACCATCATTGCCCAGAGAGGGGGGTAATGGCATTGGAGGAGTGAAACCAAACTGGTGAGAGGGTGGCAAGGGAAACAAAAATGTAAAGATTGTAAAAATTTGTGCTAATACTGATGCTTGTTTACTTTTTACAATAAGTAATTAAAAAAAAAAAGAAAAAAACACACACACAAGAGGAAGGGAAAAAATGAATGAACCCTTACAAATAAGACCAAAAAATAAGCAAGGAGGAAAAGATAACCAACTCCTTTTACTTCTACTATGTTGCAATTTATATGTACCTACTATGCTATGCTAACACCATTCCTAGGAAAATCATTCTAGCAAATGGAATCACAGTTTTGGAAAGTGGGATCATTATCATAACTATTATCATCATTGCTGTTACTATCAGTACTGTTATCACCCTTAGTAGGTAAATGTTAGTCATCATTATTATTGATGTATTTGGTTTTAGTTGCATTATTAATATAATAACCTTTATTAATATATAACCTCATCTCCCATGAGACCCCCCCCCCTTCCCTCACTCATGGTTTGTTTGTTGCCTTTGCTGACACCCTCACCCTTTGGTTCCAAAATTTATCCTGCCTTTACCATCATTACCCATTAGTGTGGTGGGTCAAATGGGTGAGAGTGGGACTATCACTATTTTCATTGAGTACTTATCATTGCATTTATTAGCATTGCTGTTATCACCTTTAGTAGTTTTATTCCTTGTCATTATTATTTTAGATGCATTTCTTGTAAACACCATTCCTAGGATAAGCATTTTAGCAAATGGAATCACATGATTAACTATTATTATCTTTGCTGTCTTTTATCTTTGCTGTTATTGTTATCACCCTTAGCAGTTTTACTCTTTGTCATTATTATTATAGACGTATTTCATGTAAACACCATACCTAGGGAAATCATTTTAGCAAATGGAACCACAAGTTTAACTATTTATTATCATTGCTGAAAATATTATCATTGCTGTTACTGTTAACACCCGTAGCAGTTTTCATTCTTGTCATTATTATAGATGTATTTCATGTAAACACCATTCCTAAGATAATCATTTTAGCAAATGGAATCACAGGTTTAACTATTAATATTATTATCATCGCTGTTTATTATCATTGCTGTTTAACAAAAACAGTGTTATTGTTATCACCCTTAGCATTTTAAAATTATTCCTTGTCATTAATCATTATCAATATTATTATTTATGTATTTGGTTGTTTATTTGCATTAGTAGTATTGTAATCATTATAAATATATATGGCTTTGTAAACCCGTAAACTGCACATCCCCCTTTCCCACCTTTTTGATACTGTGATTGTTGTCTTTGCTGCCACCCTCGCCGGCTGGTTCTAAACAGTTTGTGCACCGCCATATTTATCATCACCGAAGAGGATGGTACTTGTAGGAGCTTTTGGAGCTGGCAGGAGAGCTGGGCGGCAAGGGAAATAATAGCAGCCCACTACCATCACGCTGTTGATTTAAAATATTTCCTTACAACAATGTCAATGGAGAAATGTGTAAATGTATAAAATATTTGTAATTTTTGCGCATATGTCACCTACACTTCCACATGCACCGCTCTGTAAAAACACGAACAATACAAATGCAAATGTTTCTTAACACTCAATAAACGTTTAAAAAAAATAAAAAAAATTTTATATAATGTAAGCTCTCCCGTTCCCGACAGTCTGTATGTCTGTCTGTCTGTCTGTCCCGGCCCGGCTTCACTGTCTATCTGTCTGACCGGCGTGGTTTCGCCCAGCTTTTGGCGCACAGTCTGTGTGCCTGAGTCTGTATGATATTATATAATACTAGCAGACCCGGCCCGGCTTCGCCCAGACCCTGGTGGGGAGCATCTCATTTAATTCATTTAAGTAGTCATATAAGTTCCCGTTCCGACTATCTATCTGTCTGTCTGTCTGACCCGGCCCGGCATCGCCCAACTCCTGGTGGGGAGCATCTCATTTAATTCATATAAGTAGTCATATAAGTTCCCGTTCCCGACTATCTGTCTGTCTGTCTGTCTATCTATCTGTCTGTCTGTCTGACCCGGCCCAGCCCATGGTGGAGAGCATCTCATTTAAATCATATAAGTAGTCATATAAGATCCCGTTCCCGACTATCTGTCTGTCTGTCTGTCTTGGGTAAATGGAGGAGGGAGGAGGAAGAGGGAGGTGGAGGAGGGAGAGGAGGAGGAGGAGGAGGAGACAGGAGGAATAGGGAGGAATAGGAGGGAGGAGGAGGGATTAGGAAGAGGAGGGAGGAGTAGGGTGGAGGAGGAGGGGGAGGCGGAGGGAGGAGGAAGGAGGAGACGAAGGAGGGAGGAGGAGAACGCAGGAGGAGGAGGGAGGGAGGAGGAGGGAGGAGGAGGGAGAGTAGGAGGAGGGAGCAGGCGGA